>VZQC01003744.1:2142230-2385040 GCA_009823505.1 Rhizomys pruinosus | reverse complement strand
AATAAAGTTGATCAAATAAGTGTCCAGACTATATTGTCATAGTTTTACCATTCACCCCAATCGCAGCCCCTACATTCTACCACTCCCCCTCTTCCGCAGATTGTTCCTTAGGCTTAGAGATGGGGCACAGGTGGACAAGAAGCACAACAGTCTACTTTGTCTGGAGATGCCGTTTTGGACTCTGATCAGTTCTGGCTGTTTCCTTTCATGGGCTGACCATTTGCCCAGGGATAAGCTTTCAATCCTACTAATGAAGCACAAGCGATTAGATATATAGGTATTTAAACATTGCTAGTTACTATGGTAGGTTACTTTGGTACAGACACAGATGTTTGGATGGTGTGTTAATCCCTGGATTACTTTTACTTTTTCCCTGAGAAATATGAAAAGGCCTTACTGTGGTGTATAGATCTCCTAATCACTAGAGGGTATAAGCTTGTGGCAACATCCACGAATTATTCCTCCAAGGAGAGAGCTAATAATCAAATCAATTTGGGATATACAGGCATATGGCTGCCACTGCTGCACAGTATCTCCAAGCAGGTGAGGTGTAGTTGATGTTGGTGGAGGAGTCTTGCTTGACTCAAGGAGACCAACATTTGCTTTATTGGTTCAGTGGCCTTTGGTAACACTCTCTGGTATTCCAGAGACCAACTGTATACTTGTAAGTGCGATCTCGATAAAATCCTCCCATGCTTACATCAGGTCATTGATTAAAATAGTGTCACAAACAGCAATGGAAAGTGCCTTGATGAGGCACCAGTGTGCTCAGGAACTGATCTTGGCTATTTGACGACTTATGCACATACTTTCTCTTCCTTTGGTCTGGTCAGCAGGAAGGCCTGGGAGGTGCAAAGCCTACTCCCCTCCTCCTCTTCCAGAGGCCTGCCCATCTCCCACCTGCCCAGAGGGCTCCCTGCTCAAAGCAAAGAACGAAAGTATGTTGGTTCCCTTCTGGGTTCTTTCCGTGAAAGGCATTGTCCCTTCGTTGAATTATTATACTTAATGCAGGACTTGTGTTCGGTATTCCATTATGCATTGCAAATATAATGCATGTGTATATAAAATATTGTTGCTAAGGTGGATGTGGTGGCACACGCCTTTAATCCCAACACCCAGGAGGCAGAGGCAGGTGGATCCCTGTGAGTTCAAGGCCGGCTTGATCTACATAGCGAGTTCCAGGCCAGGTGGGGTTACAGGGAGATCTCATCTCAAAAAGACCCCCCCAAATGTTTTGTTGCTATAACCAAAAGTCTGAGGCTGAGTAGTCAATAAAGAAAGCAAGTTGTACTTATGTTATTTAAGACAGGTCAGAGCCATTTGTCCAGTGCATGCTGGAGAGCGCCATCATAGGTCAAGTTCAGAATAATGGTGTGGGGAGACAGGTGCTAGATTCTGTGTGGGGGGGAATTCTAGTTCTTCCTATAAAACCACACTTGCAGGGATACAGGAGACTATCTTTTCTAAAGAGCTCATCCCCTAGAGTTACTTTCCACTAGAATCCTCTTTGTAAAGGCTTCACCCCCTCCCAGCAGAGCATACTACACTTTCCAGCAGCTCTCCAGGGTGAACACAGATTATATCCACCCAAATCATATAATAAGATAAGTAGACTGTATGATAAGTGCCATAACATATGAATATGCACAATATGAATATTAATATTACATGTCAGCTCATATTATTCATATCACCCATCTATGTAGCAGACTAAGATGCTTGATCTTCATACATATTGCTCCCAATATTGAGTTTGAGAGATTACTAGCTACTCTACAAGGTTTGGAAAATAATAAACTGATGAAACATAGCTTTTGTAACATCAAAAGTTAATGCTATTTATTTATTTATTTATTTATTTATTTATTTATTTTTTGATCTTTTGGGGACAGGGTCTCCCTGTAGCTCTGGCTGTCCTGGAACTCACTCTGTAGACCAGGCTGGCCTTGAACACACAGAGATCTGCCTGCCTCTGAAAAGTTAATACTCTTTAAAAGTAATTCATGAAATACACAAAACATCAATAAAAGTATTATATTAAAAAAGTGATTTGGGGCTGGAGAGATGGCTTAGCGGTTAAGCACCAACTGCTCTTGCAGAGGACCCTGGTTCGATTCCCAGCACCCACACGGCGGCTAAGAACCATCTTTAACTCCAGTTCCAGGGGAATCCAACGCCCTCTTCTGACCTCCACAGCATTGCACGACACGGGTGCACCAACCTACATGCAGACAGTACACTCATACACATGAAAAAATAAATAAAAGAAAAGAAACCTGGGGCTAAAGAGATGGCTCAGTGGTTAAGGATACCAGCTGCTCTTGTAGAGGACCCGGGTTTGATTCTAATCACCCACATAGTGACTAAAGCATTTGTCACTCTAGTTCCAGGAGAATCCAACACCCTTTTCTAACCTTTGTGGGCACTTTGTGGTGCACTTACATACATGCAGGCAATACACTCATACAGATAAAATAAAATAATAAATAAGATATTACAAAAAAAGAAATATTAAGAAATCTGAAAATCAAGGACTGGAGAGATAGCTCAGAGATTAAAAGCACTGACTACTCTTGGACAGGACTTGGGTTAAGTTCCCAGTACCCACATGGTGATAAATTATCTGTAACTCCAGTTCCAGGTGACCTGACACCCTCTGCTAATCTCCATGGGCATTGGACAACATGAGTGCATTTACACACATGCAGGCAATACAGCCATACACATAAAAATAACAATTTAAAAGGAAAAATATGAAAATAAAATGAATAAGCCCCTAATAATACTGACAAAAGAAATATGAGAATCACAGGCTACTGGCAGCAAACGTAGGGAAAAGAGGCATTAGTGCAGTCCTACAGATGGTGTGGAATGTCCCTTGCACATCAACACAGTTAGGGACTTTAATCCATCAGTATTCTAACACATGACTGAAATGATTAAAGTTTGAAGATCAATCAATTCAGATTGTCACAGTAACCAGAGAAAACAATTGTAAGAGTATCTAGTATTTGAAGCTAAAGCATTTGACAAAATTTAATGTTTGTTCAATATCATAAAGTACATTTAGGAAAATCCTATACTTTATTGTGAGATTGACACATAAAACTTGTAGCAGCCTATAAAAATATTGAATAAGTAGATTTAACCAAACTGAAGAATGCAAGGCCAGTTAGCAAAAATCAAATGCATTTTTATATATTATAGTGGAAATATATCCCATAAATAGTCATTTAAAGGGAATTAAATCTTTAACCACTCATCATATCTATGAATGTTGGTTAAAATTGAGCACACTATTGGATAATGACAATCAATGTTAAGCCCCTAGGTGGTCGTTTGTCAAAAATGGGTTACAGCTATGAAAAGAATAACTAATACAGAGGCCAGCCTCAGGGTGTGTACTGAACATATTTGGTGTGTTTCCTTGTCCCAAGTTCATAGTTACATATAGGTAAAAAAGAGATGGAGTCAAGCCAGGAGCACCTAAAGACCAAGAAGATCTGGACTTGCATAGTGACCAAATCCATATACAGAGGACTTTCCTAAATGGGGTGCTCCTGTCCTATGCTGCGGAACTGTTAGATGAATTGAATTCAAACTAGGATCCCAAAACATATGACATCAATCTGTCAGTCTCCCTAGCTCTCCATCCATCCATCCATCCATCCATCCATCCATCCATCCATCTTAACGTTATTTTGCTTCTAGGCAAAATAAAGCTTCGTGATTTGTTCACAAACTAAGTGAAAATTTCCTTTCCTTGATGGCTTAGCAATTAAGAACATTGGCTACTCTTGCAGAGGACCCAGGCAATTCCCAGCACCTACATGGTGTCTAACAACATTTGTAATTCCAGTTCCAGGGGATCTGATACCCTCCTCTAATCTCTACAGACATTATACAACAGAGATACACTCATACACATGCACATTAAAAATAATAAATAAAATATTTTTAAAAAACAAAGAAAATTTCCTTTCCTCTCTGTGTGTCCCCTTCACTGTCTGTAAGCACAGCCAAGCCTTTGCAGCCAAGAATCTAGTCCTGTGCACACCTCAGCCACAGGCTCCATGGGAATCCTCCCTTCAAGCCTCCTCAGAAAGCTGGGTCCTTTCTGCCAGGCACGAGGAATCTGGAGGACGTTCTGCTACTGGCTGAGAAAACTGAGTACTGTGAGCTTCTTATCTGATTTTTATTTTCTCATTAAGGAAAGGACAGGTTAGATTTTTCTTACTTAATGTATCTTGGAAGAAACATTTTCTCTATTCTTTGGGGGTGTGAAGATCTCTAAGTTATCTTTTTATTGTCATCCATTTCTAAATAGCCTATATTTTTAAATTTTTTATATCTGTAGGTATTGTTTGATAAACATACTCCCCTGCCCCATTCCTCTGTTCCCCCCTCCATCCTCTCACCTTCCCCCTTCCTGTTAATCCCCTTTGTTGCCCTAGACAGTGTCACTTCTACTATCATTTAACATATAAATGCATGATTTTATGTGACAATATAAAAATACTAGATATACAAATGAAAGAAAACATATAATATTTGTCTTTCTGATTCTGGTTTACTCTGCTTAATATAATGACCTACAGGCCTATCATTCATTTTCCTGAAAATGACATAACTTCATCTTTCTTGATGGCTGACAACAATCCCATTTTATAGCACGCCACACTTTCCTTATCCATTTCTTCTTCTTGGACACCTAGTTTGGTTGCATAATTTAGCTATTGTGAATAGTTCTGCAGCACACACTGATGTACAGTATCTTTATGACATCTCCTTCCTGAACCCCCTTGCCAGCGCTTTCTCCCATTGTATTTAACAATGTCGATTTTGAGTCCTTCCTATAAATGCTCAGGAGTGGTCCATTGAGTCACTTGGTAAATCTACTTCTAGTTTTGTGAGAAGTCTCCATATTGATTTCCTTAAAAGTGTGACTAGTTTACATTCCCACCAGCAACAACTGCTCCTTTTGGAAGACCCCAGTGAAGTTTAATTTTAAAGTGTCCTCCATTAGAACACATCATTTTGTTTGTTTTGTTTGTTTTAATCTTTTTCTGAGACAGGGTCTCTGTAACCACTCTTGTCTTGGAGTTAGCTATGTAGACCAGGGTGGCTTGGATCTCACAGA
The DNA here is from genome assembly GCA_009823505.1 of Rhizomys pruinosus. Taxonomy (NCBI): domain Eukaryota; kingdom Metazoa; phylum Chordata; class Mammalia; order Rodentia; family Spalacidae; genus Rhizomys; species Rhizomys pruinosus. The sequence goes on along the minus strand of VZQC01003744.1, from coordinate 2,379,900 downwards.
CATCATCCTGCCTCTGCTTCCCAAGTGCTGGGATTAAAGGCATGTTCTACCATGCCCAGCCACTACACACCTTTGAAAGGTAAAAGGTAATTATCACTTGAAACTATCTTTCCATCTTTCTGAGTAAATCAACCTAAGTACCTTGTGGCAGAAATTCAGATTCTGTATCATATAAAACTTCATCCCAGCCACTGCCCATGACCCAGCTGTCAAATGTCTTATCAGTACTGTCCCAGTATTTTCTGAATTATAATAGTATTAGGAAAGTAATCAACCTGGGCTGGAGAGGTGGCTCAGAGGCTTAGAGCACTAGCTGCACTTGCAGAAGACCCAGGTTTGATTCCCAGCACCCACATGGCAGCTAACAACCTTCCATTCCTCCAGTTCCAGGGGATCTGACACCCTCTTCTGACCTCCGCTGGCATAACACAACACAGGTGTACTTACATACATGCAAGTAACACATTGACACACATAAAATAAAAATAATAAGGGGCGCCGGTGTGGTGGTGCACGCGTTTAATCCTAGCACTTGGGAGTCAGAGGCAGGCAGATCTTTGTGAGTTCAAGGTCAGCCTGGTCCACAGAGTGAGTTCCAGGACAGCTGGGGCTACAGGGAGACCCTGTCTCGAAAAGACCAAAAAAAAAAAAATAATAATAATAATAGGGAGCTGGAGAGATGGCTAATAGTTAAGAACTCTGCTCTTGCAGAGGACCCGGGTTCGATCCCCAGCATCCACATGGTGGCTTAGAACCATCTTTAATTCCAGTTCCGGGGGAATCTGATGCCCTCTTCTGACCTCTGCGGCATTGCATGACATGGGTGCACAAACCTACATGCAGACAGTACATTCATACACATAAAAATAAATAAATAAATAAATAAAATTAAAAAATAATAAATAAAATATATATTTTAAAAAAGAAAGGTAGTGTCAAGAACTATGACCAGGTTAAACATAAAAGGCAATTAGCAAAGTCATTTGATGGGATTGGAAGCTTTCCTATACTCATTTTCATGTGGAAGTCTCTGGCACAACTCCATTTTTAGAAGCAGATTCCACCTTTGCAAGTCCCTTCAAGCAAATGGTCTATATGAGGAGGTTGCAAGTTGGGCAAGGATCATCCCTGGTGGCTTGTTCTCTTTAAATAACATTTTAGAGCTCAATCAGGCATTAACATAAAACAAGCTTTTTCAGGCTCCTCTTCGAGATCAGAAGTTTCAGCACTGTGGCCTGACATTGAACTCAGCAGTAGCAGCTGAAAGTGAGCAGAACGTGCCTCGGGCCAGGCTTGGGCTCCTTCTCTGTGTGGCCACGGGCCTGTGGACCCATTCCCTTCAGCTGTGTCTTGCTCTCCAGACACAGGCTCAGTGTGTCCAGCCCCACCTTCGCTTTCGCAGATCTTGGGCTGTGATGTGACATTCACGGGTGAGAACTGTCCCCGTTCCCTGCTCAGATGCTGGCTCAGCATCTCCGGAATCACCTTCACACATCTTGGGCTGTGATGTGTGAATTTTGTGTGTGACATTCACAGGTGAGAACGGTCTTGTCTCTGTTCTCTCCTCCGTGTCTCCAGCATCACCTTCGCCTTCATGTCTCCCACCATGATGCCCAGTGCTCTTTGTGTTTATCCCAACTTGTCATACTCTGAGTGGAAAGGCAGCTGAAGGTTTTCAGAGAACTTTGAGATCATAGACAGGATCACGGAGGCCTGCAAGGTCAGGGTAAGGAGTGAGCACTGTGCCTTACAGGCTGTCAAAGATGGTCATGTGTTTTGGCTATAAAAGAATTCTGTAGGCCTCAAAGTGTGTGTGTGTGTGTGTGTGTGTGTGTGTGTGTGTGTGTGTGTGTGTATCAAAGGAACGAAAACTGTTTACCCAACCATGAAAGAGGGTGCCCGTCTTCATATGCCTGGATGGGGTGACAGGATTGTTAAACACCTGCCCTTCAGCTGGGATTCACCCTTCCAGCAAAGCTCTGCTTCCCAAGGTGTTTAGAAAACCCTGTCTGGAGGCATCCCTCAAGAAACATCGTCCAGATGTTCAGCTGCCCACAAGCAAACCAGTGTTTGTTAAGGTTACAGAAGTCAAAGGCTTTCCCTCTTTCCTAAGAGGCATTTCATATTCTTCCTTCACCTCCATGCACATGGGCCTCCTGACATAGGATCCCTAAGGATAGCACACTGGCCTCCCGACGCAAGGTGCCAGCCATGGTCATGGGTCTGATGAGACGGACCACCAAGCCTGGTGGCTGCGGACTGCATGCCAGTGACAAGCCATCAAGGCCATGAACAGGAGGTCACCGAAGACTGATGAACATGACTGATTCCATAGAATCACGAAGGACAGACAGACACTTGGCAGTTTCTAGGCCATGGAAAAGAGAGTTCTGTGAACCAGGAGACAGTTACCCTGAGAAGAATGTTGAGGGCTTCCATCACTGTAGACACGTAATGGAGCCGTGTCTCTGCACATACGTACACGTGGCTGTCATACACACCTGGCTGAGGAGCAGAGCTTGTGCTCTGCTAGGACATGGCCCATAGAGACCACAGGTTCCACCGAGTCAAGGTGCGGGCGCTCTGAGAGGGGGGACTCCAGGACTAAGGAGGAAGTGCTAGTGAGGAGAGTGTGAAGAGACTTGGCGGGGATGCAAGATGAGGTGGGGTCACAGCTCAGAAGCTCTGCAGAGGTCAAGGGGAGCAAGGTTAAAAGAGCTTGAGGAATGTGCTCTTATGTGGTTCAGGTGGCAGACTTGTTTCCACAGACTAGAGAGGGCAAAGTCAAAGGCCAGGAGTCAAACGAGGGTGTCTGGCGAAGACAAGGATGAAGACGGGATGCTGGCGTGGGGGGATTCTGAGGAGGGCGCACCGTGCTACCTTTCCACTGGCTACAAGAGGGAAAGTGCAGTTAGTGTTCTGCTTCCCTCACTGCACTGACTTCTCTATGAGACGCCCCGCCATCTTAACCTAACCACCCTGAATGCCGTAGCTCCCAGTGCGGTGTCCTTATGAATCTGAGATACACAGGCACTCATTTGACAGTACAAGCAGGTTGGTATCAGTGGTGTGCTATCCTGTCAGCGTAATGGGGTTTTTTAAACAGAATATTGATTTTTAAACACAATATTGCAGGGGATACAGGGCTGAAGTCCACGTGTGACAGACACAACCACATAGCCAGCCTGTCCCTGGGTCTCTGCCCTTTCTCTTCCATATCTTGCTGGCAGTGAGAAGTCTGGGAACTCCAGGCATCCAGAATAGTGCATCAGTAACATGGCTTCCAGGCCTTTATTTAAGAAATGTTCATAATTACTAATTTTAGTTTTTCCAAGTCTAAAATTCTGAGCACAGATTTTTATCAGATGACAAAGACCAAACGGAAGTTAAAAAAGAGCTCCAATGTCCCCAGAGATGGCAGGATAGGGGATGGGGTAGCATGTTTGGGTGAAGACACCCCAGTGACTTCTCTTAGTTTATTTAAATCAATGAATAAAAGTGTACATTTGATGAGAAACTGCCTTCCTAGGCCTCTGACCCCTGGTGCTGCACCTGCGACAGGCACCTCGTGTGCTTTCTCATTAACTCCCAGCAAGGTGTGCGGCATCTCTGTCCGCACACCTTGCTGGGAGAGGACCGAGAATAACATGCCTGTGGTCTCTGCAGTACATGAAGCAGGCAGCTGTGCTGAGGTCAGGGGGTGAAGCCCTGACTCCCTTCCCCCTCAGGGCGCCCCACAGACCAACGTGGCCTGCTGCTGCCAGCTCCATGGTCAGGCCATTCAGAAACAGAGGCCTCTCAGCCGGGCTTGGTGTTGCATGCCTTTAATCCTAGTGCTTGGGAAGCAGAGGCAGGCGGATCTCTGTGAGTTCAAGGCCAGTCTGGTCTACAGAGCAAGTTCCAGGACAGCTGGGGCTACAGGGAGACCCTGTCTCGAAAAGACCAAAGGAAAAAAAGAAAAAGAAACAGAGGCCTCTGATATCAGGAAGAAAACCTTTTATCTTAACACTGTAACTGTTGGCTTTTAAGTTTTAAAATAAGATTTTAGGCTTAATATTTTCAGAAGAATTTGTGGAGCAGAATTCATTTTATTCTCATCCAGAAATGTCCTTTTAAGGAAAGAATGAGTGATGCCTGGTTGGCTGTTACTCATTAACTCTGCTAGATGAAGGAACTATACACTTGGTAGCTGAGTCGACGTGAGTTCTCTGTCTCTCAGTTAATAGTGGCATGATGACAAAATGTATTTGTTTGAAGGGCAGAATGAGAGACTTCAGGGGAAACAGAACCCACAAGCTTACTGCGGTGGCAGCATCTGCTGACTGCATGACAGGCTAGCCAGTATGGTGAGACTCAGAACTGAGACCCCGAGCACGACCACAACCTGCCCCTCGGTTATCCCAAACCTCAAGACAGTGAGTAGCACCTGTCAAGGAAGTGCTATCTCTGAATACCATACCAAATCGAGGCCTGCAAGCTTGAGACCTCACTGCACCCTCAGAACAAGCAGATTCTGACCTGGAGCTCAAGATACACCCAACAGAGGTGTATCTTGGTGTGATGGTACAGACCCATAAGCGAGTTGGGACAAACTCTGTGCACAGATGTGCTAGAGAGAGGCGTGCGTGACCATAGTCCTGAGCTGTGGGCTCCTGGCTTCTTCCCAAACCAGGGCCCACTGCCCTTCCAGCCACTAGTGAACCCCGTTTTTTTCTCATCCTCCTTTAATATCCTTTCCACTTGAAGGATTTACATACATAGCAACTTCCCTGAGGAAAAGCTTAGGTGAGAAAAACAACAAACCTGAGGTTGTTGCTGAGGTTAGGTAATTATAACAAAGACCACTCACAGTGTGTGTGTGTGTGTGTGTCCCTGGGGAGGGACTTCAATCTCACCTTTGGCACCTCACCTTTTCTGCCCCTTAGAGTTCAAGACTGAACATTGCTCTTCCCAGTTCCCCCATACTGCTTGGCTTAAGAGAATAAGTGCCCCCTCCCCTGGGAGCAGACACTAGGTTAGTGAGATAAAACCTAGATGCTTCTAGAAAACTCCTGCTGTGTGGCTTCCGCCCTGCGCAGAAGTGAAACGTCAAGGTAGCCCTGAAGATGGGCCTCTTCTATTCCAATGCAATGCGCCTCTCCCAACCACCCATCAGACTGGAACCTGGGTCTGCTCTAGGGGCCCAGGCAGGAGCGCAAGCTCCGGGAAATGGAGGCAGAGCCGGCTCTTAGGAGCCTTGTGGCGGCTTCCCTGGCCCCCAAGCCCAGCCAGGAGTGGAAAAGAATGCAGTTTTGAGCAGTCCCAGCCAAACCCATTCCTGAGGTGACCTAGGGCTCCGCTCTGCCTTGCCAAACCTCTCCCCAGGTGCTCGGCCTCTGACACTCTGGCCTGGCTGCAGAGCAGCTGCTAATGTGGGCATGGGCTCCCGAGGGTGCTGTGGACTGACCACCCACCCAGAGCCTCGCCTCTGCATTCCCCTCGGCCTTGATAGGCTCCTGACACCCCTGCAACAGGCTGTAGATGCCTCAGCATGCTAACACCTCTTCAGGGCCAGCTATTTTCCAGTCAAGTTTTTCCTTATGTGAAACGAAAACTGGTTTTTGTTTTGTTTTGCTTTGCTTTAAGCCAATTTCCTCTTTTGAAAACATCTGTGGATAGAGAAAATTACTTTTTAACATCCCTTCATAAAAGGAGCACATTGTCCAAAAGACTCAGTTCCTGCTCAAACTGCCTCCTCTTCCCACCTCAGATCCTGCATGGCTGGTCACTCAGAGGGATGCAGTAGTTCTAGGAGTTGGTTTCTGACATTAGAGAGTTCGGCCTCCTCTTGGAGCATAGACTTCACGTGCGGACCCTAGTCACATGTGATGCCCATGCAGCGGAGGAAGATGAGGGTTAACAAAAGGCATTTGGAAGGTGGTATATACGCTGGGCTGCTTAGTCTTTCTGATTCTGACTCCTAGAAAGCCTGAGGGAATGAGTGGCTGTGACTCTTGGAGAGACCAGATCTGATCCTCTGGTTTACAGATGTTTGGTCTTATCTCAAAGAGACATACAGATGTTCCCTCAGGGCTTACTTCCTGTAGACAGGGCGCACACCAGAAGGATGTACCTACCCTACTGTTTGTTGGAGGAGGGGCAGTGAAGTGCAATGGTGTGAAAATAGGAGCTGGAGCTCTCGAGAGACAGAGGGAGGGAGAGAGAACATACTGAGCTGTGCCAGGCAGAGCACACAGGCTCAATGTCTGCAGCTACTTAGACAGAAGATGGACAGAAAAATGAGCCTACAGAACAGGCTGTGTTCAGAGGTCACCCAGCACCACATCCTTGGCCTCTGGGTGGCTCACCATCTATGATATGTGTGCAGTGAGTGACACCGCAGCTGAGGCAAGACGATGGTCATCATGGGCAGGGGTGGCCAAGGCTGGGCTCTTCCTTCCAGGCTATACCTGGTCTTTTCAATCAGCTGGTCTACAGAGCCAACACTGGCAAAGGCAAGCTGGATTCCACTCACAAAGCCCGCAGGAATCTTGCCAACAGCCCAGAAGGGGGACGATTTCAGACTGCTTTCTGATGGATCACAGCTTACCTGCCTTCTTAGTCGGCCTCTCTTCCGGCCAGCCCATGTGCTGCTAAGCACAGTCTGCTCTGAATCCAGACTTGGCTGGTAATCACACTATAATAAAAATGATTCTTTGATGTCCAGTCCCAGCACATAAAATCCCAAAATATGCTTTTACTAAGGTGAATGAGTGGATGGTTTGGGTTAGCACGTGAACAGTTACAAATGTCAGAGGCTTGGAGGGATGTAAACTCTGCTGGAAGCTGCGCTTGGGCCAGGTCTGGTTTAAATTTGAAAAATTGAATATATTAAATATGCTTTATTGAGCTGTCATGCATGAAATTGCATCCTTACGTATCTGAAAAACAGTGAGTCCTTTTCTCAGACATGCATAGTGGTCTTTGGGGTGGAGGGAGAGACCTGGTGTCAAGCCCCTTCATGTATGGCCCCACATTCCAGCCAAACCTGAAGAGAGTGAGTCCTTGTGGCCTGGCTTGGGTGTCAGTACCCTGGAGACTCACCCTAGGGACTTGACCTTTCTCATAGGGTAGGAAAGCCAGTCCTGTATCAGTGTGATGGCAAGGAGCTAATTGCAAGCCAAGCGAGGGCTCTTCCTGCACAGAGGGAGGTGGCTCTTGGGTCTCTAAAGAGAAGCTTGGGGGAGGAGGATTGCTCTATCTGTCCATCCTTTCCCTTCCTGCACAGGAGCCCATGGAGTGTACCAGAAAGCAGTGGGGGTGCTAACAGCCCAAGCCACATGATGGTACACACAGAGATGGTTTGGGCTTTGTAATATGCAACCGAGCATTTGAGAAACCACCTTATAAACAGCTAGCGCTATTTCTCTGACAGAATTCGTCAGACTCCGCAGTCACCTTTTCCATAACGTCTCCCCCACTCTCCCTTCTGTGTGCATGGGTGTGATAGGCTTTCACCTTTCTCCCAAGAGCGCCCTGCAGTGCCCAGATCCTAGCTGCTGTGCCCACATCTTGATGGGATGACAGAAATAAAGGAGGATAACATGGGGAACATGTAAATCACTTAGAGCAGAGCTGAAGAGAGATCCCAGCTGCCGTTGTCATTGCTAAGAAAGCTCGGGTTCTTCGGACCAGTTAACCAGAAAGATGGAAGAAACTAGCAGAGATTCCCGGAGAGAGTGTTGAAGATGACAGATGACACGGCTGGTCATAATGACTCCTTGATAAGGGACAGAAGAGTCTTATGCATTCCCTCACATATGTATGTATGAATGTGTAGATGTATGCCCATGGGTGTATTTGTGCATATGTGTACATGAATGCATGTATATGTATGCATCTGTGTGCACATGAATCTGTATGTATGACTGTGCGTGTGTATGCCCATATGTGCACATATGTGTAGGTATGTGTGGGAATGCATATGTGTGTGAGCTGGTGTGTTTCTCCCATGGGAAGATGGGGTGACTCTGAATTGGTGAGCCATCCAAGTCCTTGTCCAAAGCCTACAGTCTCAAGTTTTGGCAGAAAACACTCTTTTTTTTATGTGTATGAATGTACTGTCTGCATGTAGGTGGTGCACCTGTATCGTGCAATGCTGCGGAGGTTAGAAGAGGGCATCAGATTTCCCTGGAACTGGAGTTAAAGACAGTTCTTAGCCACCATGTGGATGCTGGGAATCAAACCCAGGTCCTCTGCAAGAGCAGTCAGTGCTCTTATCTTCTGAGTCATCTCTCCATCCCCAGAAAACAGACTCTTTTTATGTAACATATTGCCAAAAACCATCTAGAGTCTATGCCTTTGGTAAAAGTTCAGAGAGTGTTATTTTAGAGCTGTAGGCCACATGGTCACTGTCTACTGCTTTGCTTTACCAATGTCACTCACAGAGGCCACAGACAGCACAGAAATGAACATGTGCAACTGTGTTACAGTAAAACTAGTTTTAAATGGGCCAGGATGGCCCATCTTTCTAGTTAGATGACTGTGTGTTTTTACTAATCATGCTTTAGTGTCAGAATTCTATTTTTCTTGAAATATGCATGTGTGAGCTTTACTATCTCTTTTCTTGGGCCTATTAGCAAATGAGAATGTCCCCCATAGGCTCCAAGTATTCAGACATTTTGTCCCAGTTGGTACTGCTGTTTGGGGAGTTCTTAGAAGGCGTGGCCATGCTGGAGGAAGCGCGTCACTGGGGCCGGGCTTAGAGAGTTCAAAAAGCCTTGCCAATCTCCAGTTGTTCTCTGATTCCTGTGCCTCCTTGAAGATGTGAACCTCTGCTTTCTGCTTTGGTGTCTCCTGCCGAGATGGCTCCCAACCATGATGGACTCCAATTCCCTGGAACTGTCAATCTTAAGCTCAAATAAACTCTTCCTTTTACAAGTTCCCTTGGTTGTGGTGGTTCTATCACAGCAACAGGTAAGTGACTAGTACACCAGGTTTGGTGCCCAACACCCACATGGTGACTCACAACAGCCTGTAATTCTGGTGCCAGGGGATCTAGGGCCCTCTTCTGGCTTCCACGCATAGTATACATACTCAACCCTGGCAAACACTCACACATAAAATAAAAATAAATAATCTTTTTTTAAACAATTTAAACAATAAAGAAAGGAAAGCATCAGGAACAAGAGTCAGTGCTCAGGCAAAAGAAGGGGTCACCTGTGAGGTCTTGAACATGGCCTGGACAGGAGAAAGCCAGAATCATCAGAATGGGGTGAGAACAGGCCTTGCTTCTCTCTCAGCTCAGTCCTTTTAAACACAATGACTGTTCAGTAACTACACGTTTCAGGGTTCTTAACACATGGAGAAGCAACATGCAGGACAAAACCAGCCCCAAGAGCCAGGTGGAAGGACGCTGTTCCCTCCCGCCTGCTCTAGTGAAATGGTATCTGGAGTGGAAGGCAATTGGTGAATTCCAGGCAACAACGGGTAGGGATGAGCGATGAATGGAGAAAAACTGAATCCTAGAAACTGCCCAGTCCAGTAAGAAAGGAACAAAGGACAGAGAAAAGCTGATGTGAAAGAAGAAGGTGGAAGACTTGCTGGTGAGATGCTAACCGTGCAAAGACCAGCACTAGAATACACACACACACACACACACACACACACACACACACACACACACGGTGTGCAGGGCAAGGAGGGTTCTGAGGACGGAGGGAGGGAGGACAGGGGATGAGAGCCTATAGGAGGCAAGGTGTCCCCTTAACAAAATGACCAAACTATACCCTGTAACAATTGGATGTTAATTCACTACTTTGGATTCAGTAATCTGAAACAAGTTTACCAAACTGTTCACTTGAAGGCTGTATGTCAGTTGAACTTCAATAAAATAAAAGCAGTCAGAGAAAAACACAATGAGATGGAGTCCTCAAGGACCTGCTGGAGGGTTGCAGACTCTCCTTAGTTCTCTTTTCTGAGTTTCCTGAATCCCCCTGACTCAGAATGTGGTGTTTTTTTTTTGTTTTTTTTTTTTTTTTTTTTTTTTTGCTTCTGGCTACAGCTTCTGGCAGCTGATGGTTGCTGGGGTCAGGGGAGAGGAGGGAGAATCATTCCCTTTTAAGGATGTGGTCACTGATAGGCTTCCCATGCTCCAGTGGGTCCCACACCCCCCCCATACACACACATGGGCAGCACTAACAGGCTATAAAAGACATGAATTTGGGAGGGGTGTATTTTAGGGAGATACCTGGAGAGTTGGAAGGGAAAATGGAGGACGATATGATCGTATTTAATCAGATACAAGTATCAACTCTCAAAAATATAGAAAAATTTTTTAAAGAATCCATTTAAAAGATGAAGGTGGGGCTGGAGAGATGGCCTAGTGGTTGAGAGCGCCAACTGCTCTTGCAGAGGACCTGGGTTGGATCCCCAGCACCCACATGGCGGCTGAGAACCGTCTTTAACTCCAGTTCCAGGGGAAGCAGACACTCTCTTCTGACCACTGCGGCATTGCACAACAGGGGTGCACAATCCTACATGTAGACAGTACATTCACAACATAAAAATAAATAATTAATTAAAAAAAAAAGATGAAGGTGCTTAGACTGGTGGTCAGAAAGACAAACCCTGGTCAGATGCACAGCTAAGTGTCCCTGGGGTTTGCCAGGGCTCTAATTATCAAGACAAGTGAAGCTCAAGCTTAGTGTTGGAAAAGTTACTACGTGGATGCTATGTGAGGTTTCCTTCTAGAGAGACCTTGGAAAGCCAGGGAGCTGAGGAAGGCTGCCTGGGGCCAGGCCTTTCCCACCCAAGTCCTGCATGCTATGCAGCGCTGCTTAATCTGCTGCTGAGTCCTCCATGGTGCCGTTATCTCACCCATCTGTCCCAATCATTGCTGGCTTGCAGTTCTTTCTCTTTTCTTCATAAAAAGAAAAACCTAATTTTTGGTTGACAAAGAGTTAAAACACCAGGAATGCTGGCCGCCTCTTGTGATCGATCTTTGCCTATTTCCCCTGACAGCTTTTCCTATTATTTATGAGAACCAAAGGTTGTGGCACTCCTCTGGGTCACCTGTGTAACATCTGGCATTCATTGAGGGAGACGGCTCCATTAACAGAGCAGTAATTTATTCAACTTCTTTGGCACTGGCTGCAGAGTGAGAGTCATCAGCACTGCAGGCAGATGTGTGGGCAGGCCACCTCCCGGTGTGTGGACAGCAGAAGCATGGTGGATCTCGGGGCTTTAACACGTGGCCTGGATCAACACCCACCAGGGAGGGTTTCTCTCTGTGCCATGCATATAGATTCTTTATGGATTTAAAATGCTTCCATTTCCTCTGTGGTATGGTCCGAGGTGGGACAGAGAAGAAGGGATGTCAGGGCCCTGCATAGGGTAGGTAAGTACTCCCCGGCCCTCTAAATGTAGTATGTGCACTCCACATGGCTACCTTCTGACCATCAGAGCCCCAGTACAGAGGTCTGGTCAACAGGTTGCAGAGAACACAGCATGGATGGTAAACATCCTGGGACCTCTGGACACCCAAAGCAAAATGCTGCTGTTCTTCCTCCTTAGAGACCTTCCTGACATGTATAAAACAAGACAGAGATAAAAACAACAAAGATGATGGGGGGAAAGGCAAAGTAGCCCCACCACACTGTTGTCAGTCAGAGCCTGTCACAGGAAAACTCCTGGGTATACTGTGTGCTCGGGGGTGGAGGGCGGATGAGCTGTGTCAACTTTAGGGCAGGACATCCCAAGAGGGAATGCAAACATCTCAGTTTCTCCTATGATTAAACAACTTGTGAGTCAGAGCCCGGGAGAGGTGCTCCACCTTCCGCATATCCATAGCAAGGTACATAATATGCCTGCCTTGATTATGAGGGTAAAAAAAATACAATTACACTGAAATTTTTGATGATAATTTCTAAAATGTGGGAAAACATTTCCTGTAGTTTTCATGAACTAGAGGCCAAAATCTTGAACATGGCCCCAAAGAGCTAAGAATGCAATATAAAGCAACATGGCTATGAGAGAGAGAGAGAGAGAGAAACAAAGGAGTTCCAAGCCATGGAACTAGCATAAATATCCATCAACATGTGAATGAGTAAAAACATGTAACAGAGTATTATTTAGCTGTAAAAAACAAAATCATGTCATTTTCAGAAAAATGGATGGAACTTTAGACTTTCATGTTCAGCAAAATAAGCCAGGCTTCAAAAGACAAGATTGTGTTTTCTCTCATACACAGAGCCAAGATTTAACAATAACAAAGCATATGGAAGCAGAAGGGGAAATATTTGGATAGAGAAGTGGACCTGCAGGGTTGAGGGGCAACAGGAGAATGTAACATGGTGAACTGATCAAAGTATGTGATGCTTGCATGACGTCAGAGCAAAACCGATTATCTAGAGCAAGACCGAATGAGTGTGTAAGTAGGAAGCATGGGGTTATCAGGGTGAGCTCCTACTTGTGGAGTGGACACAGGGGCAGTGGCCAGCACCCTGAGGACTGCAGAGGGGCAGGGCAGGTGGAGCAGGAGAGCATTCTATTCCATGTTCCATTCTATCCTGTGTTCGGATTTGTGTATGTTCAAGTTTCCTTGGCGATGTTTTGATATAGGATTCTGATTGGCTCTGCCCGTCTGCAGGTTGTGATGCACCAAGTCAGAGATGTAATAGATTCTTAGGAGCAGAAGGGCAGGTGCAAGGCAAATGCAGTCTCAGGGATCCACTGAGCACAGCAGAGTCGCTTGCTGTTAGAGGTGAACAGTTCGTTCTTTACCTGAGGTTCTAGGATCTCTCAAGGGAGCAGGACACTGCAGGACAGTTGGGACAGGCAGAAATGCCTTGCCCATCTGACTGCACACCTGGCCATCTGGCCTCCCTACACACACCCGGCACTACCAGGTCAGTCTCTGGACTGTTGTCACCAGAACGTTGTTGCTTCTGACCCTGATTTATTTCAGCACCTGTTTGCTGTCTCACTGGGGTTGAGCAATCTTCTTTTTTTTTCTGACATTGTTATAAATAAAGGGGGGCATCCATCTGGTCAGTCATCAAGGGCTCCAGCATGCACAGTGTTTTCATACCCTCCGTGCTTATCCTCCTTGCTTTCCGGGTGCAACTTTATCAGATCATCGATTCGAAGAATGGTAATGGCAGCTTCTGTTGCGAACTTCAAGCTCTTGACTTTAACTATGGTTGGTTCAAACACCCCTGCTTGCTTGTTGTCTCGTGGTTTCCCATTGATCAAATCAAGACCAATCCACTTGAGATTTTTTTTGTTCTGTGTTTACTTGAGCCTCATTGTGAAAAGCTCTCAACTTTGCCGCCAGATCTGTAGAGTCCTGGACAGCATTCACTGCTAGTGTATTAGGAATAACAAGAAGAGATCTTGCAAACTCTGTAATAGCAAGCTGCTCCCGGGACCCCATGCTGGTTGCGTAGTTTTCGAGGTAGATGGAAAGGGCAGCCTCTACAGCACCTCCACCTGGGACCACAGATTTTGATGCCAAAACTCTCTTCACAACACAAAGAGCATCATGTAAAGAGCACTCCATCTCGTCACACATGAAATCATTTGCTCCTCGTAAAATAACTGAGGCAGACGTACACGCTCTAGTATTTTTGATTAAGATCAGCTCATCATCACAAATTCTTTCCTGTACCACCTCTTCTGCTTGTCCCAACACTGTAGCCTCAAAAATTTATTCGCCTTCCAAATTGGCTAGGGTGGATGGAACACTTGCTCCAGAAGCTTTAGCAAAACGTTTTAGGTCCCTTTTTAAGACCCTTCTAACTTCCATGGCACCAGCTTCCACAAAATACTTCAGACACATATCATCTATTCCACCAGTGGTGAGAATAACGTTGGCACCACCTGCCAGGATCTTCTGAATTCTCTCCTTGGTGATATCTGATTCTCTCTGTCTAATTTGGTCCAATTTCTCAGGCATATATATATGCCATACCATTCGAAGAATGGTAATGGCAGCTTCTGTTGCGAACTTCAAGCTCTTGACTTTAACTATGGTTGGTTCAAACACCCCTGCTTGCTTGTTGTCTCGTGGTTTCCCATTGATCAAATCAAGACCAATCCACTTGAGATTTTTTTCGTTCTGTGTTTACTTGAGCCTCATTGTGAAAAGCTCTCAACTTTGCCGCCAGATCTGTAGAGTCCTGGGCAGCATTCACTGCTAGTGTATTAGGAATAACAAGAAGAGATCTTGCAATAACCACTTGTACACCAAGCTTCATTTTTGTTTTCTGCAGGCTAAAGTCAAGACATGCAATTTTTACATTAACTATTCTGTTGGACATGCTCTGAGATCCTATGACGCAGCTCAGCACATAGCTATTGATCAGCATGCCTGACTTTTCCCATGTGCTTTCAGAATATTGACAGAATTGACCGGATAGCAAGGCTGGCCTCTTGCGTCTGTGTATTTAACAGCAAGCACAGCATCTACTACCATATTAGAGAAGAAATCACCTTTCATTCCAATAATTTTGGAAGACATGGATGTCTTAGCAGCATTTACCAGACAATCTCTTCCAAGTTCATCTGTATTAATAATTAGGTTTTCACTGATATAGCGCACTGCTTCCTTGCAGGCAAGTCGATAGCCACCAATGACTGATGTTGGATGAACTTTCTGTTTGACTAGTTCATCTGTGTTTTTCAGAAGTTCAGCTGCAATAATTACCACTGAGGTAGTTCCATCTCCAACTTCTTTGTCTTGCAGGTCAGCCAGCTCACCAAGAACTTTAGCTGCAGGATGTTCTACCTCCAGTAACGTCAAGATGGTGGCACCATCGTCAGTAATGGTTACATCACCAATCTCATTCACCAACATTTTATCCAAGCCGACTGGCCCAAGAGAACTTTTAACAATATTGGCAATGGAAGCTGCAGCCATAACGTTCTGGGAGCGGATCACCTCCCCAGTGCTGCGGTCCCCAAACACGGACAAAGTCCCCTCCATCTTCAGGGAATGAAGCCGGAGGCCAGTTTCTCAGCTTAGACGCCAGTGGAGCGGAGGACAGCGTGGAGAATCCCTAGCTACTCCGCAGGGGCTGCTGGGGAATTCGCCCGGTCCCTCCCCGCTGGCCGTGCCCAGCCGCCAGGCACTCTGGGAAAGTGGGGTGGGGTAGATAGCAATCTTCTTTTCCAGTCCCAACTTCCAAGGAAGGTCCACAGCTGAGCTGTGGTGATTGGGCCGCTGCTGGGTCCTGATTTTGATGCTTAGGTACGTGAATTCCAGTCTCTAGGCTGCCCTGTCCTTTGATGTTGTTTGTGTGGCAGCTGGAGAACCCTGCACAGACTCGTTCTCTACATCCCAAGGGAGCACTTCATTCTTCCTTTCGCCCCATCCCCTCTTCTCTTCTTAAGTTCCTTTAAAGAACAAGCTGTGAGAGAGAGAGAAAGAGAAAGAGAGACAGACAGACAGAGACAGAGGTCTTACTGTGTAGCCCTGGTGGCCTGGAACTCACTACCTTTACCACCCTTTACCAGGGCTCTGCCTGCCTCTGCCTCTGAAATGCTAAGATTAAAATAAAGGTGGGACACTAACATACCCTGCCACTTTTTTTTTTTTTTTTTTTTGTCTTTCTGAGACGGAGTCTCGCTTTAGCTCCAGCTGGCTTAGAACTCACTATGTAGAGCAGGCTGGCCTTGAACCCACGGAGATCTGCGTGTGCCACCACACCCAGCTTGTTTTCCTTTTTTATTTTTTATTATTTTTTTTTAATGATCTCAAGTATCTTGAGCTGTCTTGGAATTCACTCTGTAACCAAGAACGACCTTGAACTTCTGACCCTCCTGCCTCTACTTCCCAACTTACATGATTATAGGCGTGCAAGTTTCGTGGCCCAATTTATGTGGTGCTGAGTACTCTCTCTCTCCTCTCTTTCTCTCTGTGAAATAAACATTCTATCAACTGAGCTACATTTTCAGCCCCATAAACAAGCTTCCTAAGAGCTAAAAAATAATATGTGAGGGAAACAGCAGGCTATTCAAAGACATGGATACTGAAGCTAGACTTTGGTAGCCTATGCCGTCTCAGACAGTAGAATTCACATGCACCTCCATAATTGCTGTGAACCTTTGTCTTAGTTCTAAAATACTAACTTCCTGCAAGACAGGGGGTGTGGATCTCTGTCTCTGAGGTGTATACAGCAGTGTTGCCGCCTGGCTTGCTGCTAAAAGACTAATAAAGAAGTGTCCCACCAGCCAGTGTCACAGCCTGGCTGAGTTCTGGGGACACACATCTCTGCAGACCAAGACAGAGCAGGGTAAATAGGGACCTGGACTCACTACTGGACTTGGCCTGGAGCTTATGAGGCCAGGATAATTAAGTTCCTACCAAGTCCACCTACCCCGACTATTTTGGGGTGGTTTGCATTTTAATTTAGGTTTAGAATGTGATGTGGAACATGTCACTGCTATGTTCTCCACCCCTTTCCCTTCAGGCAATCTGCTGAACTTCTCATTTCCTGGTGAATCTCTCGAGGGTCTCCTACTGATGTTTCTCCAGGTCTCTTAGCTGACATTATTAGGAAGGTTTAGGGGAACCTAGTATAGATAAATAATTTGACTTTAGATATTAACAAACACAGGACACTCATCTCATGAAAGGAGATGAGTTGTTCCAGAACCCAGGAACCTAAAAAGAGAAATAAGCTTTATCTTGCAATTGACTGGGGGGAGCTCGGAAACAAGTAGCCGGCTAGGCTGGTCACAGACCTTCCCTCAGGGCTCTGGAGAGTTATGCTCATGGTCCGTGTGTGAGCACAGGGACACTGCATCATCTCAACTCATCTCCCTCGCAGCTGTGCTCAGGGAGATGCAAGGTGAGGCAGAGCCTGTGCAATGTGTGCTTGAGGTTCATTTGTAATCAGTGTCGCCCAAGCTTTCTGTCCCATAGGCTCGAGGGAAGAGTCTGCACAGTGTTGGCATTTGCAAAAACGTGCAGCATTCTCTCCATCTGATCATGAAGGTCCCTTGCAAGGTGTGTGGAAACACCCAGGAGCCCTAGATTCTCAAAAAATGTATCATTAAAGTTAATATTCATGGTACTTTATGAAATCTTGCGGAGTGTGTAACCCATATTCATTCGTATAGCATTGAAAAATTAATATTCTGAGTCAGACTTCATTTAATTTGAACCAGCTGTCAGCCTGCACTGCTTTCTGCTATTTTTACGTTCATTTTACATCCAATACACCCTGAAATCATTGTAAATAATTCCACTCAAACTTTTCTTCACATATATAACATAATTAATTAACCTTGTCTTGTTTTGTTCCTTGGTGATCACAAATTACATTACATTCAAATTTAACTTAATGGAAAGGGTTGTTAATTTTTCCAAATCCCCCTAGTCCAGAATGGAAACACTTGTGATGGATTATTTCAAGATTTCAAGACCAGTATCCCAGAATTTATAGAGAAACCCTGGCTTTACAGAGATGTTCCTTGTGGGTTTCCTTCTCCGCTGCTTGGACTGAGGATGGGAACCCGGAGCGGAGGTCTCCTCTCTCGGACCCTGTGTCTGGGACAGCTCCACTTCCCCATGACAGCTAGTGCAGCTTTGATTGATTTGTAAGGGATATGGACACCATCATCCAGCTGTAAAAGTGAAATGACTCATCTCCTGCTTATGCCTAGTTATGGAATATGTGTGTGAAGTTTTTCTTTTATTTTTTGAGACAGGGTGTCTGTAGCCCCAGCTGGCCTGTAGCTCTCTATGCAAAGCAGGTTGGCCTCCTCTCGAGATCTGCCTGCCTCTGCCTCCTGGGTGCTGGGATTAAAGGTGTGTGCCCGGATACCTGGCATGTATGTGCTTATGAGGGATATTAATATATGTATTTTTTTAATTTCAGAAGGGTAAAAAAAGTTGGACAGAATCACTACCTATTTAAAGTCAGCCTGGGCATCTAAAAATGTTGCTCATTCATTTATTCACTCATTCAAGAAATGTGAGTGTTAACTCATAAAATACCCAGACACTAAGACTATGAACGTGGAGGCCTGGCTTCAGATCTCCTGATGCTTTAGCATCTCCTGACTCACAGCCTCAAGATAGCATGGTGTTGGGACAGACACCAGCACGTTCAGGGTTATGATGCCTTAGAGGCTGGCAACCGGTCACTCCAGGACAAGTTGTTGTTTAGAAAACCAGCAGGAGGTCTGAGAAGCCCCTCCATGCTCAGTGACGGACTCAGTCTCCTTGATCCACAGCAGAGGACTTAGGTCAGACAAACCTGGTGTTGGGGTCTTTGGGCACTACGCTGGTGGCCTGGGACTTGTGAAGCTTGCTGGTTGGTGTGTGTATGAACACGTGGTCACATGCCTGTGTGAAGCTTGCTGGTTGGTGTGTGTATGAACACGTGGTCGCAATGCTTGTGTGAAGCTTGCTGGTTGGTGTGTGTATGAACACGAGGCTGCAATGCCTGTGTGAAGCTTGCTGGTTAGTGTGTGTATGAACATGTGGTCGCAATGCCTGTGTGAAGCTTGCTGGTTGGTGTGTGTATGAACACGAGGCTGCAATGCCTGTGTGGATCTATAGATGTGTTGCTCCTCCTCCTTGGCTCCTGTCACCCCCAGGACACCTATGCAGTCCTACTGAAGAATTTGTGGCTTTGGCAAAAGTGGTCTCAGCTCCCTGAACAGTCACCCTGGTAACTGTCATCACAAGGCACTACCAGTGAAAGAGCTGTGTACAGCAGGGCTGGTGGGAGCCCAGTACTGTCCAGTGGAGTGACTGACCCAAGTAGCAACCTATGTGTCAACTGGGAAAAAGTAGCTGAAGACAAGGGGCTCAGTGTGGCCTATTGGTTTTGAGCCTGACTATGGATCTGTTTTGCTCATGTCAGGGCTTCTGCCGGGGTGACACGCTCCCCATCACACATCATGGACTTCTGATTACTGTCCTCAGAAGAGCCTTAGGAAGCTGGGTTTGCTCCCTCCAGCCCCTCCCTCCAGCCCCTCCTTCTAACTCCTCCCTATAGCCCCTCCCTCCAGCCCCTCCCTATAGCCCCTCCCCATAGCTCCTCCCTCTAGCTCCTCCCTCTAGCTCCTCCCTCTAGCCCCTCCCTCTAGCTCCTCCCTCTAGCCCCTCCCTCTAGCACCTACATCTAACCCCTCCCTCTAGCACCTCCCTCTAGCCCCTCCCTCTAGCACCTACATCTAACCCCTCCCTCTAGCACCTCCCTCTAGCACCTCCCTCTAGCTCCTCCCTCTAGCACCTCCCTCTAGCTCCTCCCTCTAGCCCCTCCCTCTAGCCCCTACGTCTAACCCCTCCCTCTAGCCCCTCCCTCTAACCCCTCCCTCTAGCTCCTCCCTCTAGCCCCTCCCTCTAGCTCCTCCCTCTAGCTCCTCCCCCTGTTGGAAGAAAGCACCTGAGACACCTGGCAGATGGTAAGGC
Organism: Rhizomys pruinosus; assembly: GCA_009823505.1. Lineage (NCBI taxonomy): Eukaryota > Metazoa > Chordata > Mammalia > Rodentia > Spalacidae > Rhizomys > Rhizomys pruinosus. The sequence goes on along the minus strand of VZQC01003744.1, from coordinate 2,360,492 downwards.
AGCTGAGGCCTAGGACAAGGGGCTTTCTTTAAAAGATGAAACTCCAATTCCAGGAGAACTCCAGTTCCAGGGGAATCTGACACCCTCTTCTGACCTCCACGGCATTGCACGACATGGGTGCACAGACCCACATGCAGACAAGACATTCATACACATACAAAAATAAATAAAATAATTTAAAAAAAGATGAAAGTAGCATTTTAAGTAAGTGGAAGAAAATGCCAACAGCCTGCTTGTGGCACAATGAATAAGTATCTTTGGCCCAACTAATGTCCTGTGGTAGCTGACCGGCATCCATGTCTCAAGGCCAGCACAAACGTTTACTAGGAGGATTGACTAAGGTGACAAGTTCCCAGGGAAGTGGGGGATCCCTCTGATCTCCCCTATTTCATTGTCTAAAGAGATTCCAGAAACCATCTACTCCAATAGTGAGCATTAAGACCTTAAAACCCCAGGGCCACTCAGGGCAGGGAAGAGGCCCCTAGAAGCCAGGGCAAGATGGCTGTTGATGTGGATGCACGGCCAGAGGCAAAGGGCAGCGAGCTTTGGGGGAGCATTTCTAAGACACCTGATCAGACATTGTAATGGGACCCAGCCTCCTTCTAACACGAGAGACGGGGAGACTGACCTGAAATAGCCACCCAGCTTTCCAGCTCATTCTGAGAGCTTGTAACCAGAAGTCTATGGTGGGTGACAGGGAGACCATTATATCAACAGGAGCCATGACAAGACCAAGCATGGGAATGGTGACTCAGACCCACCATCAGCCATGGGAGGTAAGGTGCTCCACCCACAGGAAGCCAGGAATCAGGAGTGAAGATTTCTTTTTTCAAATTTTTATTTATTTTCGTATGTGTATGAATGTACTGTCTGTATGTAGGTTTGTGCACCCGTGTTGTGCAGTGCCACAGAGGTCAGAAGAGGGTCTCGGATTCGGATTCCCCTGGAACTGGAGTTAAAGACTGTTTTCAGCCACCATGTGGGTGCTGGGGATCGAACCCGGGTCCTCTGCAAGAGCAGTCGGCGCTCTTAAGCGCTAGGCCATCTCTCCAGCCCCATCAGATTTCTTTTTGACACAGAGTCTCATGCATCCCAAGCTAGAGGCTGGAGCTGCCATGCAGCCAAAGATGACCTTGAACTTTTGATTCTCCTGCTTCTACCTCAGAAACAATGGATATATGAATAGTAACAGGGAATTTTTATGGAAAATTAGAATAACTAATAAAGAATGTTAAATATCACCACCATTTTTGTTAGTGAACCTAAGAGCCTCAAATACCAACTTTCACATTATGAGCTTTTTGTTTGTGTTTTTTCTTAAAGGAAAACAAGGGGGAGATGAATGAGAGTCTGGAGTGTTTTCATCTCCGTTTCCTCACCCCCACAAAAGATGCTGTATAGCACGTTTCTTGAATAAAGGAATAAATATGTGAATAATGTGTTTAGAAGTGAAGGTTGACTTTAAACAACTCATCATGTCCAACTTATTTTTAGCTAAGTCCTTCTGAAGTAAAACATTACACCTAGGTAAACACCCTCTATAAACACACACATACTCCATAACTAGGCAGAAGCTGAAGAGGAGTCCTTTAGGTTTGATTCTTACATATGGAGAAATACAATGTTATAAAGCAAGAAAACAGGGCTGGAGAGATGGCCTAGTGGTTAAGAGCACCGACTGCTCTTGCAGAGGACCCGGGTTCGATCCCTAGCACCCACACGGTGCCTGAGAACCGTCTGTAACTCCAATTCCAGGAGAACTCCAGTTCCAGGGGAATCCGACACCCTCTTCTGACCTCCGCAGCATTGCACGACATGGTGCACAAATCTGCATGCAGGCAGTACACTTATACACACAGAAAATAAATAAATAAAATTTTTTAAAAAGCAAGAAAATAATGCACAATCCACGGGTCTCTTTCTGCAGAGATTTCTCTTTGTCTTTTCTCACTCAATTCACTGCAAGTCTGCTTAGGAAACCATGCTGGACTGGCAAAGCTGTATGGGAGAAACGTACTTAAAATGGAGATTGTCTTCATAGATTTTAAAAACTGTTTATACTAGTATTATTATATAGACAATTTCTTACTCTATTTTATGGTACCAAAGTTCAAACCCAGGGCCTAGCAAGTGCTCTAGTACTCTCCACTCCTATAATTTTAATAAAGTCCTCAGTGAAATAAAATTGCTTATGGTTATGTCTACAAATAAGCACACGTGTGTTTGTAAAAACATTTATGTGCAAATATTTGTAAATACATGCCTGCGGATGCTAGCAGATGTGTTTGCTTGAATCCTCCACAGTGGTTTCTCTGCATAGAATTCACACAGACACCAGCATTTGGCCCTGCTTGGTGATGCAGAGACACTCTGGTAGGACTTGAGTTCTCCACTCTACATTGCAAATCATCCTCTGCTTGGTCAGCACAACGTGAGGGTCTACAGGACCCCTGGTCAACAGCTCCATAAGAGGGAGTCCATTGCTGGCACTGGGTTTTTATTTTCCTAAATATATGTGTCTGAAATGGGGAAAAATTTTACAGGAAACACAGTGAACACAGCACTTGCAATTTGGTAAACTTTCTAATTTTCACAAAGCGGCTAAATAGAATCTCTAGCTTCCTAATTTCCATAAAACAAACATTAGAAAGATGGAAATAAGCTTGATGTTTAAGCTTTATTTTTGTTATCTTTAATGATGTGCAGGTGACTGCAGGTGCCTATGGAATCCAGAAGAGGGTATTGGATTCCCCCAGAGCTGGAGTTACAGGCAGTTGTGTGCTGCCTGACATGGGTGCTGGGACCTGGAGTCAAGTCTCCTGGAAGAGCAAGTCACATTCTCAACTGCTGAACCATCTCTCCAGTTATTCTTTAACTGAAGATTCAGTATCTCTTTGGCTGGTGTCAGGACCCAGTGGGGATGGATGGGGGAATCCATGAGGTGGGCTATTACAGGACAGAAAGTGAAGACTTCTGAGATAAGCATTTAGGAGTTTACTTTAAATACAATACTTTTAAAACAAACTGTATTTTGTGAATTTTTGTATCAGCTTTTATTTTCTTATAATTATTTTTATTGTCATTTACTAAAGTCCTAGCCTGTGGAAGATTACAGATTAATGTAGATGTGTCTAGACCACTCAGTACAGCTTCTCCAAGTCCCAAGAAACATTTCACACTAGGGTCACATTTGATATGCTGTTTGCAACCCCTCATTAGACCTCCAGATCACTTGGCCCGGCTCCTCCAAGAGATCTCTTAAGGCAGCTCCCACACACCCTCACTTCATTCAGGTTGCTCTGTGTCCTTGGGAAGGATATTTGTCACAAAGTTTATGAAGGCCTGCTAAGGAGGAATTGTTCCCATGTAGGCCTCCTCTGGTGGGATTGCCTGGGCAGCCTCTTGAGGAGAGGCAGGTCCCCAATCCCTCAGAGTCCCACACCATTGTCTTCTAAGTGGCTGTATTTTTCCACCTAAGAAAGAGGTGAGCCTCCTAGTTAGAGTGTGCAGCAAGCTGGGTGCTGGCTTGGTAGTTTATCAGAGCGACCCTCAGACAAGGCTTTATCCTGTCTCCTTATTTGAGAAATGAAGGAATTAGGTGAAAAATGCTTCTCATCTGGCTCTAAAATTTTTATAATCCCAAGTAGGGATAAAATTCCGAGTGAAATATTGTTTGTAAATGGAAGTTAAATGTCTTATCAGGCCCAGAATGAGAGGAAAGAGAGACTGATTTGCACCTGTGTGGGGAATCACTTTATGCTCTGTTGCTTTGGCTTTTTGTAGCAAATAAAGGGACTTGAGCTAGAAATCTGCTAAAATTTCTTCCGAGTCCTGAAAATTCATTGAATTCTCAATGCACACTTCTGAGGAAGCGAGTGGAGCTCTCCTTTCAGGCCCAGGTATTCCTGCCTGCAGCCCTCCCTTGCAGCCATCCACAGTATCTGGTGGTGTGGTTTGATAGGCGTTTCCAGCTCTTGACTGTGCCCCTGAAGAGCCTCCCACAGCCTGAGCGTGCTAAGAAGCTGCTATCTGAGCTCCTGTATTGATATATTTTGCTTAAGCGCATAGTTTAAGGACTTTAGTATTATATTTGGTTCTGAACAGAGAATAATCCTTTTCACAGTTCTTATGTCTATTAGTCAATTAAAGAAGGCAGTTTTACCAGTTTTATAAGAGATTACCTCTATAATAGTTGTCTCCAATTTACAGTTGGAGAGCAACCTCAATCAATCGTCATATTTCTCCTTGTCTGGGGGGGGAGGCCAAGAAGTCTCTCATATCAAAAACCTTTGCGGCACCTAGAAAGGTAAGTTTCATTAGGACTCATTATAAATATTTGTTACATGTAGGGGCCACAGAGGGGTTGATGTTTATGGCAATCTGAGGCTTTCTTCTTTCGATGTTCAGTTGGGTCAACCTTTCAGTTGGCACTTTTCTGACATCAGTAAGGATTATTCCACCAGGGAGATGTTGGCCAGGGATCTAAGGCCCACAAAAGTAAAGGCTCCTGCCTCTAAACTGGATACCGCAAGAAGAGAGCGATAAGCCCTGCTGCGAAGAACTGACGTTACAAAATGGGAAAGAGTGCATTGAGACCCACATGCAAGTGTACAGATGGCCTCTGGAAACACCAAGAGTGTTACCAAAAGGCCACTAAGCCAAAAAGCAAATACAGTTTCCTCCTTGATCAAGCAAGACTCCAATGTCAACACAAGCTACACCTCACCTGCCTGAAATACTTTGTGCAGCAGAGGCCAGCCATATGCCTGTATAGCCCAAATCAATTGGCTATGGCTCTCTCCTCCTGTGGAAGGAAACCCATGGCTGATGCCACAAGCTTACATCCTCTAAAGGTTAGGAGATCTCTAAGCCACAGTAAGACCCTGTCATATTTAACAGGAAAAAATGTAATTCATGGACTAACATAGACATCTAAACATTGTGTCTATACCAAAGTAACCTACCTAAACTATTAATGCTGTTTAAATACCTATATATCTAATTATATATCTATTATGCTCATAGTAGGATCGAAAGGGTTATTTCCTGAAAACAAACGGTCAGCCCATGAAAGGAAACAGCCAAATTGACCAGAATCCAAGACAAAGAGCTCCAAGAGAGTGGACTGTTCTGTTGTCTCATCCACACTGTGCCCCTTTTCCTAAGCCCAGTGATAATACGGGGCGAAGAGGGGGGAGGTAGAATGTAAGGGCTGCGATGGGGTGAATGTGAAACTACAGCAATGTAGTCTGGACCACCCATTTGATTTATCTGATTGAACTACAACCCCTCACTCCCCGCTGGAAAGTGGGGCGTGGGGGTTTGGGCACAAACCTGCAAATTGGTTTCATAAAAGATGCTTGTACCATGGTTATCATTTATAGCTAAAAAATGGAAAAAAAAAACTGAGAGAAATATGCAGGACGGCATGGCAGAATGCATGATCTCAGTTTGGGGTGGGGGTGGGGGGGAAGGGGAAAGGGAAAATATGCCAAGAACTGAATTGGAAAATGATGTATGAAATGCACAAAGCAACAAAAAAAATGTTAAAAAAATAAATAAATAAAAAATAAAAAAAATGATATGCATTAAAAAAAAAAAAAAGAAGCTGCTACACCACCTACCAGAGCAAGGTTAAAGGCATAGAGACGACAGGGGTGAAGGTGGCGGGACAGGCCCCGCTGTGTGGGTGTCGCACCGCACAGGGGCGGGTGCGGGCATGAGAAGACAGTGAAGCAGGGGCGGGGAGAGATGGGCGTAATGTATGTCTGCAGAAACCTTCTGTTTAAATTCACTCTTGATTGATTGTTGAGAAGATTCCATTGCCTACAGCTAGGAGCCAATCTGAGGATTCCTCAGAGCCCATTAGCTGTCANGATTGAATGGTGAAACTACAGCAATTAGCTGGACACCCATTTGATTAATCTGTTGAACATACACCCCCTCACTCCCCGCTGGAAAGTGGGGCTGTGGGGGTTTGGGCACAAACCTGCAAATTGGTTTTACATGAAGGATGCTTGTACTCATGGATTATCACTTATAGCTAAAAAATGGAAAAAAAAAACTGAGAGAAATATGCAGGACAGTCATGGCAGAATGCATGATCTCAGTTGGGGTGGGGGTGGGGGGGAAGGGGAAAGGGAAAATATGCCCGAACTGAATTGGAAAATGATGTATGAAATGCACAAAGCATCAAAAAAAAATGTTAAAAAAATAAATAAATAAAAAATAAAAAAATGAATATGCTTAATAAAAAAAAAAAAAAAAAAAGAAGCTGCTATCACCACCTACCAGAGCAAGGTTAAAGGCATAGAGACGACAGGGGTGAAGGTGGCGGGACAGGCCCCGCTGTGTGGGTGTCGCACCGCACAGGGGCGGGTGCGGGCATGAGAAGACAGTGAAGCAGGGGCGGGGAGAGATGGGCGTAATGTATGTCTGCAGAAACCTTCTGTTTAAATTCACTCTTGATTGATTGTTGAGAAGATTCCATTGCCTACAGCTAGGAGCCAATCTGAGGATTCCTCAGAGCCCATTAGCTGTCATGTAAGATGAGTTTACAGATGTTAATAACTTGCAGATGCTTTGTTCAGATGTGATAGAGTAGGATCAGCTCATGTAAGATTTAGAACCAAGGAGAAAAGCTGTGATGATCAGCTGTGAGGATGAGAGGAGACAGAGAGAGGGAGACAGAAGCTGATGAGCATCTACTGAAGACAAAACCTTAAAACTGGCCAACTAAAGATAGCAAAGACAGAAAAGAAGCAAAAGCAACAAGGAGCAGAAATAATTATAAACACAGCAAATATCAATTCAAGCACAACCAGTTATCATAAGCAAGGACTGCCTACATGTTAAATAAGGATTGCCTAAGTGGGTCACCACGAGAAAGACCCAATTATTTGTTGTCTACGAGAAACCCACTTTCAGATTAGGGTTATAAAAATACACACAGATATCACATCAAGAGATATGCCGTGCTAAAGTTAATTAAAAGGAAATTGAAATGAACATATAAACCAGATAAAGCAGTCTCCAAAACAGGAATGTGATCTTGGCATACGGATCACTGCAGATGGGAGTGAGGAGGGAGAGAGAGAGAGAGAGAGAGAGAGAGAGAGAGAGAGAGAGAGATGCCTTCCTGCGGGTTCTGCTGTTTTCTAGAGGTCTTGAAAAACTCAGTAACATTAAGCTGAAAAATGCTGATAAAAAGATGGATTTTCTACTAGATGCACTGGTATACCCAAACCCCAGCACTTGGGAGTTTTAGGATTGTCAGTTTGAAGTTAGCCTGGACTATACGGTCAGACCCATCTCAAAAAATGAAATCAACACTGGGCATGGTGTACTCACTCACCTTTAAACTTAGCACTCGAGAGGCAGAGGCAAGTGGATCTCTGTGAGATTGAGGCCAGCCTGATCTACAGCCTGACTTCCAGGTGGGCTGGGACTAGGGAAACCCTGTCAAAAAACAAAGGACAACAACACCAACAACAACAACAAAGAAAGAATAAAAATGAAATCCAGGAAAGAAAAAAAGAGACTAGATTGAAATTTTTCCCTATAGATACAAATGTGTATGCTTGAGAATGTCAGAACTTTACCTCTGCAGGGGCTCAAGAGAGCAAACCTTTTTTTTTTTAAGTCACTGCACTTCTAGATTTGCTGGTCTAGGCCCTGGGGTCCGCTTGGTGTTTGGTGTGTGGAAGGCTTTGTTTAGCTCTCTAGTGCTCTGTTGAACCCCTGGGAAGTCAATGCCAGATGCTGTTTATGCACAGGCTTGTAGAACCGATACAATCAATGAAGTCATAGGCACTGACCCCTCCAGGTGCATGCCATCTGAAAGCAGAGCCTTTAAAAGGCAGGTGGTAGATGGAGTTGCTGGCAGTCAGCCAGAGAATGTGCCCCACCAGCTGTGGAATGGCCCAACTCTGAACACCCTCTCTTATTACACGATGCTTGCCACGTTCCCTGGAATACACTGGTCCTGTAAACTGTAATTGCCAAAGACTTTGGATGGGTCAAAGACATGAGCTGGAGTCTCCAGCCCAGGAATGGCTCCATTCAAGAAAGGTGCTCTGAGCAGACATCACCAAACTCCAAACTTAGAGACCCCCGAGCCCAATGTCACTGTGGACTTGAAGAGAAGTCAGCACTTGGAATTTGGGTGGAGGTGCAAGCCTCTTCTCAGTGTAGCGAGAGTATTATAGGATGAATAAAAGACCACAGTTCTGATGGATTTGCCTCCAGCATCTCTGTGAAAAGAGATCACATCTCATTAATTACTGTTCTGCAGCATTCCTCCAGACGGCCATAGGCTATTGAAAACAAAGAAGAGAAGTTCGTGCTCTGCTTTGAGAAAATGTTGAGACCTACTGGTATTATCTAGGCGAGTATTTGGGGGGACAGAGAGACAAGGTGCTTAAGTACCACCAAGGTCAGACCTGCCCAGATTTGTCTCCAGGATGGGAAATACCATCTGAGGGTTTTAAACATTGAGAGGAGTAAATGGATAATAAGCAAGATGTGTGTGTGTGTGTGTGTGTGTGAGAGAGAGAGAGAGAGAGAGAGAGAGAGAGAGAGAGAGAAACTGGCCATTCACTGGCCGCTTCCTGACCTGTATTGTATTGGGATTCCCAGTCCTGATGTTTCTGCATTGACACATTCCTAGTGAAATAGTAACAACAAAAACCATTTTCTCAACATGCAGTGTGAAAGTTAAGAAAAGATATGAATGAATCAGCCATGTTCTTTTATGTGCACATCTTCATGAACTGTCATAAAACCAGAAAGTATCGAGGGCTATTTGAGATGGATGTTGTTGCAAAATTTAGTTTCCAAAGTCCCTGAGCTGATTTGAGCAATTTTTCAAAGAGGGGTTCAAGCCACATCTAAATATAGCGAAGTATACTGAGACAGCTTACCAATGTCAATTCCAATATTTCTGAGTATGAATTTCAATTTATAATAGATGGAGATTGTCACAAACTTTCTGAGCTACTGGCTCATGTTTATATTTGGTCAGATATTAATAGCTGTGGTATAGGCCATTTGAACACACATTTTCTTGTAACCTACATATTCCGGAGTTAGATATATTAAGAAATGACATAAACTTTGGGAGCACTAGCAGCAGAAGATCATGCTAACTCCAACACTGAAATTATATTTAGCTGAACACTTCATGTAGCATCTGTTTTGGATCCAGGGTGAGGAAGACTGAGCAGGGGGCCTGAAACAACTCTGCCCTCTGGCTCTCAACCTGCAGGGCAACGTGACAGTCTCCTGGAGTGGCCTCCTGAGCTCGCTGATGGGCCCACTTTGTCGCTCTCGTTATGGTCACAGTTTGGTGGAGGGTGGTGCACTGTTGGAGAGGAGAGGTCTGGGTTGCCACACCACATTGAGTGCGGTAGCTTCACAGGACCCCTGCGTTCACTTTCCCATGTCCCCAAGTCTCCTATGTCTGTCCATTCCTGCCCCATCCTTTATGATGGCCTTTGTAACTATTGCAATGTTATATACGGTACTGTGTACCCTGCATTTGACTCAAGCCTCTCTCTGGTCTGTATTACTGAGACTCTCTTTCACAGAAGTACAGAACTGTTCCTGGATGACCACGAGGGTGTCTGCCTTGTAAAACATTGACCTTAGGCCAGATGATTAACCATTTTGCCTCAGTTTCTTTTTGTGTGATGCTGCCTGCATCATAGATGTACTATTATGTTGGCAAAGATCAAAAGGTTAAGTACACATAAAGAGCTTAGTAAAATGCCTAGCATTCGAAAAGGGTCTATTACCCACAAATGACCACTGTGACTACCATGTGCAAGGAAGCTGAGAGACTTCTGGGAGCTCAGCGCTGCTTCTCTGGTCCCTGAAGCCTGAACTCCCTCTGTGACCCAATGTAAACACAGCTTTTTCCCCCAAGACCCTGCGTCCCTGAGCTACCTAGCACTTGATGGTATAGGCCCTGTGGATTCCCATGCTGTGGATTCCTGGGCTGTGGATTCCTGGTTGCCTCCCTAATGGGCATGTGGAACCCTATTCCTCCCGGAGCCCAGAGACACTTGCCTCTCTCCTCTTCTGTGAATCACCCACTGTTCTTTGTGGTGGCATCTGCTGAGCTCTGCGGATATAGGGCTTACCACGTCATCTAACTAGGATGTTCCAACACCTTTGATAGTGACCAAGGCTCCTTGAGGCCTGAGGTATAGAATCCAGGACAAATAGCTTCCAGGGATCCAGCTGTAGCTCTTGAGGACTCGAAGTATCCCCATGACTAACACTTCCCAGCTTGTTATTGGTAATGGCCTGGGTCTTCTGGGAGTGATCCACGTCACTTATTTCACATAAGTCATCCATCCAGTCCCACCCTTAGAAGTTCCTTAGTGTGGTCACACCTGAGTTGAGGCTCCCTACTCTGAGTCAGGTGGAAAGATTCACGAAAGCCCATATTGTCATGGGAGAGTTAGATGAAAATACACAACTAAGATAAGGTTGCTATGCGATGTGAGAAAATATATGCAAATTACTTTGAAACCAGAGAATCAAGCCACTTAACTGCGTTTCAGGGACTCCTTTGCCTGGTACTAGTGTGGGCTTGCATGCTGGGAAGCCAGGCTGTGCAGAGCTGCAGCCCTACAGAGCTGGGCTCTGCCTGGTAGGCAGGAAGGACTGCCAGTAGTCACATGCTGTGTCCAGTTTGAGTCAGGTGAGAAGTAGAATGTCAAAGCATTCACATATCAAACCATTCCCTAGCACGCACGCTGAGAGAAGTCTGCAGTGTACCAAACCATTCCCTGGCACCCTGAGAGAAAGGAGTGTCTGCAGTTCTAAAATCATTTAATACAGAAATAACAAAATATAGAAAAATTGTGGAAATGATGTTAGGGGCAAGAGTCGTAGAATCTTCTAGAAGAACATTCCAAGGGTCCAATGAGGAATCCATGGGTTCCTGAGTGGCAATCGAATGCCCCAGTTCTAGCTGAAAAACTTCTCCCAGGAGGAGGCTCTTTGGGAGCCAGGAGCTCCTGACAGCACACGCTGTGCAGGCCTCACAGAAGTAGGACTGAACTTCACTGAGAAGGAATGCACAGTCAGGCCTCCACAGCCCATAACCTCTGCACTTTGATTTTCTTGTGGTGCAGAAAAAAGGAAAGTGACATGCCTGAAATAATCCACCCATTCCTATTTTATCTGAGTATACTCCCTTTTGGTCTCAAGCCTAGTGTGACCCAGACAATACCATTAACTATACCATAAAAGACAGAAGTAAGAGGATTTTGGCTGATGGGTAACTGTACAGTCAGCATATGTAAACTGTACAGTTGGCATGCACAAAGACAATGCCATTGGTATGCACTAAGACCTAGCTCAGCTGAAGATCTGTCTTCCCTTCCCTTTTCCATGACCCCTTACCCCCTACCCCTAAATACTTGATTTATGAGTGGACAATGTTAAATGCTGCTTGTCCATGCCATCTCCTCTTATGCCTTCATCTATTTTTTTAAGCTTGCCATAGTGCCTGAGTTGGAAACATTAAACTTTCCATAGCACATAATGTTTACCACATAGGTGCTTATCCAACCCACAGTAAGTTTCTGGTGGTCAGCATGCCTTCCCATGAGGAACAGGCCCTCTGAGCCAAACTCCTGAGTACCCCACTTGGTGCTTGTGCATTAAATGTACAGGGGATGTGGACTCTGTTCACAGAGACAGAGAGATGGCTCTGTGCTTCCAGTGGTTTTACCTTATCACTTCATCCCAGTGTGGCTAAGGAGCTCAGATGTCAGAGTCAAATCGATGTCAACTTTTTCATGCTCTAGAGATGCTGGGGATGGAGGCACAAGATCAAGTGCCTGCATGAAGTTTGAGGAGTAAGCTACTCTACGGTTTCTGTGACTGCCTTGTCCCCTTTGATGCTCTTTCTGTCCCCTGTCTGCAAGCATTAGAACTATCACAAGCATCTTATATCCAGTTTAGAGAGTAATGCATGGATGGTGCGATAGATTTGGGTCTATTTCTGAGGTTTTCCATCTCTATAGACATTGCCATTGAGCTTCCCAGTGCAGGGATGGTTCCAGAACATGCTCCCGTCCACTTCCCCATTCATGGGCCTGTGGTACAGTCATTCCCAAGGCAGATGTTTCTTAGAGTTCAAGGGAGACAGCGGAAGAGGAGAAATGCAGCTAAAGGCACAGAACCAGGAGCTGGTTAGCGGGGAAATTCTTACGCTAACAGATTGGTAACCTGTACGCACTCGTCTGTGCCCAAGCAGAACAGAGTTTGTCTTCTGTCCAGAATATTCTATTCAGAATGGGTGGGGAAAGCACATGACACATGTGTGCTTATCATGCATTTCAGGATTGAACTATCAATCCCAATGCTGGCCATTGCTAATTTGGAATGGCATGAAGTAATTCAAATGTTTGTGCCCACCGGGGAATCACAATTGAAGTCCGGCAGCTGTGTGAATCAGGTTTTCTTTATGTTCTTTCTATAGAAAAATAGCATCAAAATAGCAACAGTTGCTGGTCCATGAAAAAGAGGTTAAATGATGCATTAGTCACTGTTCTGTTGCTCTGCTAAAACACCGTGATCAAGGCAACTTGTGGAAGGAAGAAGAGTTTATTTGAGTTTATGGTTCTAATGGGATGAGTCCATCATGGCGGGAGGCAGAGCAGCAGAGGCAGCTGGAGCAGACAGCGTTGAGCTCATGTCTTCCAGGAGTCACAGGAAACACTGAGAGCAAGCTGGAAATGAGGCAAGGCTGGGAACTCTCCAGCCCCAATGATGTACGTCCTCCAGCAAGGCTGTGGCTCCTGAAGGGCCCATGATCCTCTCTGAACAGCGCCACCAACTTGCCAAGAATTCAAATACTTGAGCCTATGAAGGTCATGCTCGCCACAAATAATACGCAAAAGTGGGGTGTTTGGTGCTTTTAAGCAGTTGTGAAATAAATTATGCCATTTTCATATTTTTATGCTTCAAGTCTCTTAGGTGTGCAGTTTGCTGAGGTTCATTTTCACATAATAATGAATGTTTACCTTTTAAGTGAACTTTGTTTCTCTGTACCTTTGCGTTGTTTTAGGCATTAAATCACTCAGTGTCAAAGCCTGCCCTGCCCAAGTGTGTTCAAACTGGAAATGGACCAGCTGATCTGTGTTTAGCCATTCATGGTGCCGATGATTTTGAAACCCTGAGAATAGGACGTGTGAAGTGTAGACAGGAGTTTCAAAAGAAAAAAAGGAAGTTTGACAACCTGTCTTCAATTAAAATGGGCCAGCAGCGCCCCCTGGTGGTGGTGCTCCTCTGGGCCATCAGGGATGGGCGGACACCATAGGTCACAGCTTCAGTTTCTCTTGCTCCAGGCCTGCTGCGGCTGCCGTCTGAGCCCTGCTGGGTGTCCCGAGGAGAGCCGAGAGGGACCCAGCAGACAATCCACCCAGCCCTGTGTGTTGACTGATGAGGTCAGCTCTGCTGCGTGCAGTTGGAGTGGCATCAGGGCCCTTGTCCCCAAGCCTTAACAGCATTCTCCTGAGCCTCAGGGCGCCATGGAGCTGTGGACACAAGGAAGAAGGGTTTTGATTTGCAGGGGGTTAGGAGAATAATTTACTCTTCGTAAGCTTGTGTGTGTGTGTGTGTGTGTGTGTGTGTGTGTGTGTACATGTGGGAAAGAGAGATAGACTAATTTCATAGTCTGGTCCAGAATTTGCAATGTAACCCAGGTTGGGCTCCAACTAGTGACAATCCTCCTACCTCAGCCTCCAAAGTATGGGATTACAGGCAGAGCAGCTATGCTGGGCCCTTTTATGAACCTTGTGGGGTTTTTTTGCACTGTTAAAATGGAGGGAGAAATGGTACCTTCCTAGGTGACTGAGGAGCCAAGAGCTAGTCCTGTGGAGGTTGGTTGGGAGCCAGCCTCCTGGATGCCAGGGCATACAACTATCCTCCTCTGAACCCCCAGGACAGACTCCCAGAAGAAGGAAGGGAGTCTCTGCACCGGCCAAGCACCTGTGTCACTAGATGGTGCTTGCCGTGCCTTTCCTCCAGGGACACTCCAGACGCTCTGCTGTCACCAAGCTGAGATGATGCTTGAGCCTCGTCTCCAGGTTCTCAGCTCCAGAGCCAGTGATGTAGCACTCATGGTGTTTACAGCAAGGCTGGGGCCATCTCGGGACACTGATGCCGACCCTTGTCCTCTCTCAGGTGACTATGTGACTCCCGGCTCAGGAACAAAGAGCCTACTGCTGGTAGCCTTGGCTCTTCTCCAGCAGTGGGGCAGCCAGCCCTTTGCTTCATCAGGCAGAGATTAATAACAGTCTATTTACAGCATGTCTGTGGCCCAGGGACACTGTGGCAGTCAGTCATCTGTGTCCAGAGTGTCCAGGGAACAACACTGCTGTTCAGTCTTCCCACCTGATTTATCACTAGGAGAGGTGGGAGGAGAGAGAGGTTACTACAAATAGAAAAAGCACTTCTGGAAGCAGTTATGTATGGGCCTCGCAGGGACTGACCCCATGACGTGGCAGCAGTTTCCAGTAAGTGGACCCTGCGACCAAGGGGGCCTCCCCAGGTGGTAGCCACGGAGGCTGTGGTCAGAAGTAGCCTGGTACTAGCCAGGGATACGGCAGCAGTGCCCGGGGGAGCTGGGCCCTTCCGTCCCAACCACAGTCTGGCCACTGGGGCCCTGCCTGACAAGATTTACACTCTGTGGGTGCCCACAGACAAGGCGGCCGGCTCTCGTCCTTCCTGTACTCAAACGCCCAGCACACCACAAGCATCCTGAGCAGCGTATCAGGCACTGTCTTGTTTGGCTGTATCTAGGGGAAGGTTGTCTGAGTGCCTGTGAAATGTGAGCTTGGCTGTGATAGAACTTACTTGGGAACTCACCTGGCTCAGTGCCAGGCACAGACCCGGGCTCTGGGACAAGCTGTGAGCAGAGGAGTTTGGCCTGTGTCTAAGGCCTCGTTGTTTGTCCACCTTCTTCCTTCTCTCTTCTTCATAAAAAGAGCAAGTCAAAATGCATGATGTGTCACCTGCTGTTTACCAGAAAGTGAAAATGCTAAGCAATGACTGCTTTCTTGCTAGTGATTTTTTTTTCTTTAATACAGGCCCCTTTCCCTTGGCCCCCCACAGGCTTCCCTGCAGTGAAAAGAGCTGATTTAGTGGCAGAGTGGTTTGTTCGGTTGATTAATATTTAGAAACTGCTTCGCATCCACATTTGGTTTGGCCCTCATGCACAGGTCTGTACCTGTCAGCAAGAGTTATCACAGGAGGCTTCCGCCCTGGGCTGGTTGGAGCCAAGAGAGCACAAAGTGAGGCTGTGTCCACAGGCTCAGGGAAACAGCACTAGAACACCGTCTTTTTGTCTGATTACCTGGCTATGGGTCTTACTTAATTTCATCCAAAACAAAATCTACACACATTTATTAATGCCTTGCTTCCATGAAAGAGAGGTTCTACATGCACAGAGTAACACACTGGGCACATGGAGGGGCCCAGAAGCACCCACCTCACATCAACTGGAGGTGGCGCTGGGGACTTTGCCTCCTGGGACAGCAGCGTCTCAAGTCCCCACAGCAGAGCCTGACTTGACGCCAGTGCACAGCAGCTTCAGACCCCAGCACCTCAGGTGGGAGCAGGGTGCTCAGCCCCTGCCTGGGGCAAGGCCCTCACCCTGAAGGGCTGGATGGATCCTGTGTGCCAGGGTATGAGGAAGCTTGCTCCCCAGGGAACACAGTGTCTCTTTGGAAGGCCAGTGGATAGGGTTTATTTTGGAGTTTTGTTTTGCTTTTCTTTGCTGCCTCTACATCAGTGAGCTCCTTTAATCTTTTAAAAATAATACTTAATTGCTGGACGTGGTGGCGCATGCCTTTAATCCTAGCACTTGGGTGGCAGAGGCAGGTGGATCTTTGTGAGTTCAAGGCCTGCTTGGTCCACAGAGTGAGTTCCAGGACAGCTGGGGCTACAGGGAGACCCTGTCTCGAAAAGACCCCCCCCAAAAAACTTAATTGATTCTTTGAGAATTTCACACAGTTCGTTTTGATCCTTCTAACACCTCCTTTCAGATCCACACCCCTCCTCATGTCCTTTATTTTTTAAAGCCTACGGAGTCAAATTTGTGTTTCCTCACCTTCCACTAGGTATGGGTCTGTCCTCTGGAGCCTGGCCATCCTACCCAGTGTCGGACACTTAAAGAAAACTGACCTTCCTTCTCCCTGAAGCTAACAATTGCCAATAGTTCCTCATGTATTGGTGATGCTTCATGCCCACCTCCCCCTTCAAGTTGGGATTTTGTCTGGCTTGGACTTGCATGGGTCTTGTGCCTGCTGTCACAACTGCTGTGCGTTCACCTGTGCAACCGCCCTGTTGTGTCCAGAAAATACTTTTCTGGGTTCTTCCATAGCTTGTAGCTCTTACAATCTTTCTGTACCCTCTTCTGAGATGTACCCCCAAGCCTTTGGGAGTGAGTACTCTGTGGTCTCTTAGTCTCTGCACGCTAACCAGGTGTGAGTCTCTGAGCTCATCTCCATCTGCTGCATGAGGAAGCTTTTCCTGTGAACATTGAGAGATGCATTGATATGTACGTATAACTAAAAGTCTTTAAGTCAGTTTAACACTATGTCTACTTAGCAGAATAATAGTTATAGGTTCTTTCCTACCTACAGCCCGTGGCTATCTAACCACAGGCTATTGGCCTTGATATCAGTGCCAGGTATAAGCTCCATCTTGTAAAGTGGGCCTTTAGTCCAACCAGAAAGTGGTTGGTTACTTCCATAGCATTCTTGCTATTATTGCACCAACAAGTATATCCTACCAGGACAGTAGTTATTGTAGCTCACAGGGTTCACAAAAGGATAAGACTGATGATTACTTTTCTCTTCCAGAAGCATGCATAGCACCTTTCAACATTATGAAAGCTAGCCGGTATAGTGAAGCTACGAGGTCAGAACCAGACTGATTTCTCCTTGTTTGTTCTGTGGCTCCCATATGTGGTGTCTTTAGAAACAGGGTCTTACTGCCAAGTTCTGGTGGGTAACCACGAGCAGGGGCAATGGCCTGTATTATTTGGTGATCTGTGGGATGCCCCTGATCAACAACTCCAAAAGGGGGAACCCAGTGCTAGCATTAGGCTTTTGATTTGCTGGCCTGTGCTATCTGATAGGGGTGCCCACCCCTTATATGATTTTTTTCAAAGCCCTTTAGTGTTAGCTTCTCTCTCCCCTTAGTCCCTTCCCTACCCTGCCCCCCACCCATTTAACCCTGCCTATTCCATTATTCCTTTTACCCTTTCTATGTCATAGAATTCTATATCCCCTCCTGTGACATCCTTCATGATCTCTTATTAGTTTCCTGACCTCTCTGGATTTTCTTACTGAAATACCCATACAAAGATTCAAAGCTAGCATTCACTTACCAGAGATAACCTGTGACTTTTGTCTTTCTTGCTTTGGGCTATCTCATCCAGGATGATTGATTCTAGTCCAGTCCATTTGCCTGTGAATTTCATAATTTCTCCTGTTTTGCTTTTTGAGGTGAGCTATGTTATGAAAAGAGGTTTGACCCTCAGACTGACAATTCAGATGTGAGAGAAATGTTGAATGATTGTCACTGGGATTCCTTCATAGAGAGGTGGATTGTGAAGGGGCACAGGAGCCTTGGCTCTGCTCTACACTGCTTGGCTGATTCCAAAGTCTGGGGCCTTGTCCTCCGATCAATGCTGATTGACTGATTCCTAAGCCACTCATGAATCTCCTCCCTAAATTAATTTTTTTTGGTCTTTCTGAGACAGGGTCTCCCTTTAGTCCCAGCTGGCCTGGAGCTCACTATGTAGACCAGGCGGGCCTTGAACTCACAGAGATCCACCTGCTTCTGCCTCCCGAGTACTAGGATTATAGGCCTGTACCACCACACCCGGCCCTAAATTAATTTTTGAGGGGAGTGGTACCAAGCAGGCAAGGAGTGGGACTGAATTCATCTAAAGACCTTTTAAAATTCCTGAAAACTTCTGCCCGAAGCATGGCCCTGTTTGATGTTGGTTATCTCACCTGGGCCCTCCTGGGGACCTGTACTGTATCACCTATTTAAAAATCCATCTACCTACAGTCTTCTACTTGTTTTATAAATGCTGTATGTTGAAAAAATGAGTCTCCCAGGAGACTCCCAACTGAATGTGATCTTGTGATGCCAGGATTTTAAACGTGTGGCCTGTAGACTTGTGAGACATTATATCTGCCTTGGGTTAGGGCAGACCTGTGGTGATCTGCTGTACCAGTGATAAGAAACAGGTGTACATCTCTAAAAGCTTCGCTCCAGCTACCTGCTTCTGGGGTCATATCACAGACCAGAGTTGCCTGCCTTCAGCATCCCAGCAACCCTACAGGACCCTAGTAACTCCCTACCTGGACTGGGGGATCCCCCAAGATGGTGGAAACTCTGTAGGACCCTCCCACACAGAGGGCAGAGTAGAGACCCTGGTTCAAGTCCAGTGGGAGTGGAAGGAAAGGCTAGGAACCACTCTCCGTGCTAGGACCTTTGCTGGGTATGTTCTTCTCCAGGGCAGGGTACCAAGGGTTGAGAATGATCTGGGACCAAGGACTAATCAGCCTAATATCAGGAAAATCATTCTATTCTGGCCGTAAAGTCCGGAGGATTTATAAAAAAAAAAAAAAATGAAGCCACACCTGTTGTGCTAAGGCTCTGAACAGTCTCCATGATTGCAACTTTAGATATTTGGTTTCAAATGTTACTGAACAAGCAGCATGGGTTGTAGAAATACAGGCCCCGGGCTGGAGAGATAGCCTAGCGGTTAAGAGCAACGACGCTCTTGCAGAGGACCCGGGTTTGATCCCCAGCACCCACATGGCGGCTAAGAACCGTCTGTAACTCCAATTCCAGGAGAACTCCAGTTCCAGGGGAATCCGAGACCCTCTTCTGACCTCCGCGGCATTGCACGACACGGGTGCACAGACCTGCATGCAGACAATACATTCATACACATGCAAAAAAAAAAAATACAGGCCCCATGTCTCTTAAAGATATTGGCTTTCTTCTTTCATATAAAAGTAAAACAAGAAAATTTCTCTGAAAAGAAGTTTCAGAGTACTACCTGTATTTTGATTTCCTCCTTTTGCAAGGATTCATTTCCATGCTCAGACATTGACTTTGTGTGACAAGGGTGCATCAGCTTTATGGAGACATGGGTTTCTGTGCTCTGGGTTAGGCTTGGCATACTGCAAGCTCCCAAGGATTGTACTTAGTCTCCTGCCTTGCACCAAACCCCTTGGACTGGTCCTGGGATAGACAGATGGTCCTTTTAACCACTGATTCTCCCTCACAATGTAACTAAGCTCATCCTCTCCACATAACAGCATTTCCTTGTGCACATCTTAGCAAATGTTGATAAACAGCTACTAAAATTGTACAACACAGAACTAGGTGGAAGTATAAGCCACTTTCTGTTGCTCAGCAACTCTTTATGTCAGTGGGGAGACCCAAGGTTGACTCTGGGATGAGGAAAATGAAGGCAGGGTTTATGGGGTGGTGAAACAGAAGATGGATGTATCTACCTCTAAGGTAGGACTGAGAAGGGCTGGCAGAAGATGTGCCATACAGTTGAGTTTTATTTGTAAACGATTTGTCGTTTCGTTCTTTGATTTTCAGAGTCTAAAGCTATTGAATTAGTGACACCTTTAGACCCCTTCTAAAGCAATTCTGTGAGCCTTGGCTGTAGAAAGATGCTTCTCCAGGAGACTCTGGGATCTGGTCCCAGACTCCGGCCGGCTTCAAGGAGGCTTTGCTCCTGGGGAATGTTTGCCACCTGCTGACAGAGTCCTGAACCTCCCAGTAGGCTTGAGTTTAGTTACTCCAATGTTTCCAGAAAGAGTTGAAAGTGTGTGTGTGTGTGTGTGTGTGTGTGTGTGTGTGTGTTTGTTTGTTGCTGGGCTGGCCTTGAGATTGTCCCCAGCAGCAACTCCACAGAGCGTGCTGAGAATGGAGAGGGGGATTTCCCCTGGCCCCTCCTGCCTGGAGAAATGGTGCTGAGAGATTAAAAGAGCCCCATATGATCCATATGTGCTTCTGGGGGAATTTTGCAGTTATTATAGGTAAGAAGGGTCAGTTCTTCAAAAAATGAGCTTTGAGGAAAAATCTCTTTGCCTGAGATACTTTTTTTTTTTAAATCTTTTTGAGACAGGGTCTCCCTTTAGTCCCAGCTGGCCTAGAGCTCTCTATGTAGACCAGGATGGCTTTGAACTTACAGAGATCCACTTACCTCTGCCTCCCAAGTGCTGGAATTAAAGGTGCATGCCTGAGATACTTTTAGGATGCTTGAAGAGATTTCCCAAGCTGTGCCAGGACCCCACCCAAGCCCTCGGTCCAGTTGTACATCATGACTCCAGCCTTGCAACCGTGTGTAAGGTCTGTGGTCTCAGGTTGTCAATGAAAGGAGATTTTAGTTCCCAAGGAAGTGCAGCATTCCTGTGTTCTCCTGCTGGGGCCCCTTTGCCCTCAGGTGGGATCACAGTCATCTCTGGGATGGACCAGGAAGCCAGTAAAAGCAGAGCCCGGCCGACCAGTGCCTGCTGCTCTTCGGCCGCCCAGTCCCTGAGGCATTGGACCCTACCTTGTGCAGCAGTCAGCCATAAGCTGAAGAATCAAGGATTTACGTGAAGACAGGACTGGTCTTGCTGACCATGTGAGAAAGCAGACCCTGTCTCCTTTGTCCTTACACTTCTCATCCTGGTCTTGTCTCTGTTGTTTGACCCCTGACCACTCCATCTGTCTTCCTCCTCACTTTATATCAGAAAATAGGAGAGGCTCTGGGGGGAAAATAAACCTAGAAGGACATCCTTGAAGGACAGTCTCAGAAAGAATGACATCACGTGTGCAATAGCAATGTGCATCAAATGCACAGAAATTCCTAATGAAGACTGATGATATTGGAACTGTATCATGACCACCCTGGCCTGGTGAACAATACTTTATTTTGTTATCTAAGAGTTGAGTGTGTACTGTGCTGGTTAGTTTTTCTCAACTTGACACAAACCTAGATAGACTTGGGAAAAGGAATCTTGCTTGAGGAATTTCCTCTGTCAGATTGGCCTCAGGCTATAGCTATGAGCATTTTCTTACTTGCTAATTGATGTGGGCGGGGCCATCCTTGGGCAGGTGGGCCTGGGCTGTGTAAGAAAGGTCGCTGAGCAAGCCAGGGGATGCAAGCCAGTAAGCAGGGCTCCTCCACATCTCTGCCTTAGCTTCTGCTTGGAGTCCCTGATGTGAGGACTGCACTGCAAACTGATGAACCCTTCCCCCCCCCAGGTTGCTTTGTCTTGGTGCTCATCATAGGAACAGACACCAACGATAACAGTTACCCAAAGGAAGGCAGGGCTGTGGGACGAGCTGTGGCTAGGGACCCCCTCTAGGACATTTCTCAGGGCTAAGATGTGAATCGGGGCATTCGACTTCACCCTGGCGTCCACGTTGTTCACCAGCTCACCACGAACCCTGGGAAGTTCACCGCCCCCCCCCCGCCCCCCAGGTCATTCCTGGTTAAGAGCAACTACAGCTCGGGCATCATGCTTCGTGAGGCTTGTTCATCCTGCCTTTACTGTCTCCTGCTCATGCACGCCTGGGACGCTGGTGCTCTGATGCTTTCATTTGCCTTCATCTTTTCCCGTCCTGTAACTTCCGGTTCATTCTGACTTTAGGAGTCAGCATCCAGCCTGCGCCTCTTAAGCCTTGCCCTGAAGTCTTCTCCTAAGTTTCTGAAAGTTAGGTTCGCTGCTGGCCCCCTTCTGGGTCTTTTGTTCCTGGCATTGTTCTGGTCAAGGATAGGGGCCTTGGGTTCATCTTTTATCCTAAGGTCCTGAGAATTTCAAGGCAGAGCCTCTCCAGCCCTTTTTGCTGTCTTATTTGTTATTTCTCTACATCATCTGCATTGACTGGTAAGATGTTGCTTTGATTTGGTTTCTAAGGCTGACAGTGAGGCAATAAACTATTGAGTTTTGTTTTAGGTGAAATGGAATATTTTGATACAAAATTTAAGATCAGAACTGTAAGTCTGAATCAAAATAAAAATTCATGGGGAAGGTGAGATTATCCATAAGCACTAGGTAAAATAGTGTATATTTGGGGCTGGAGAGATAGCTCAGCTCTTAAAAATGTTGCCTGCTCTTGCAGAGGATCCGGGTTCAATTCCCAGCACCTATACGGTGGCTGACAACTAACTGTCCATAACCCCAGTTGCAGGGGATCTGATGGCTTCTTCTGGCCTCCATGGGCATTTACATGCATGCAGGCCATACACTCATACACATAAAATAAAAATAATAAATAAAACATTTAAAAATGTGTTGTTTTTAATCTATTCTCATTGGGTAACATTAAATTCATTAGGAGATTTTGTGAAAAAAAAATAATATTAGGAATTTACAAACCAGATAGTTCAATCTAATGAATTTTAAGAACAAATAACAAATCCAAGTGACGCCCTGCCCACAGTTAAATAAATTAACAGTCCTTTGTGGTGCAATACTCAAACAAGACCACTTGAGGGCACCTGGATGTTGCCTTTAGTATTTGTTTTTTCTAAAATCAAAAGTGGCCCTTGTGATTTATTTTAGTTTATGTTCATTTTCTTCCCTAGATGTGTGGCTTCATATTTAAGTAACATATAAACAAAGGTTAACAAGGCTCTGTGTTAATGACCTTTATATGGCTTTAAGAAAAATATTTACACTCCCATGGGGCTGGACAGCTCCTTGTAGAGAATGTGAACCTATGTACAAATTCATAGTCTCTATGTATCATCTGTGTGTGTGCATGTGTGTGTGTGTATACATGTGCACGCACAAGGATATAGCTTCTGTGTGTCTATTTTCTGTGTGTGATCTAGATAAATGAGAAAATAAGCCTCCCCCTGAGGAAAGAGTCTAGCTGGGTGCAGAGCCTGCTTCAGCCCATCTGCTGGGCTCCTAACTGCAATTCTCCTTGCTATGTCGTTAATCGATCTCCTCCTTTCTAGTAGGCCACCCACCACCTTACTGTGTGACACAGGCAGGTGGAGAGGCACCCTAAGATCTGAGTTTCCTGCTCTGATAGCCAAGGATAAAGTTTCAGTTACATGTACTCTCAGCTCCCCCCAAATTCAGAAATTCATGGCCCGTCCTACACAAGGTAGCTGGTGGCTGAATGAAGTATGAGGTGCTAATGTGTACCGGCCAGTGATGCCCACCATGAGCCCTGGATGGAAGCTTCAGTCTCTTCTTTGGAGTACACCCCAGACCCTTAGTTTTACAAGAGACTTTTCTGCCTACCAGCTCTGTCTAATCAGGTGGGACTCGTGTTTAACATGATGAACTCTAATGCTCATTGATAGATTTTACAGAACCACCTTGTGATGTTTCAAAATTGACATATGGAAACATGGATTAAAACTGAACTTTCCACAGAAAGAAGATGGGTTACAGGTTCTGTATAGAATCCAGATCATTGCAAGAAAAGCAGTCTCCCAAGGCTAAAGGCCATCAATGCTTGTTTTTTGGTCATAAAGGCAAAGCTTAACTTCTCAAGTGGTAACTGCCTCATTAATTAATTAATTAGCTAATTAATTAATTCAAAAATATTCAGGTGGTGGTGACGTGAGGTAAAGACAGAGTCCGGGGCAGCCATGACCCGACTCACCCTGCTATTCTAATTTCATGGGTATGTCTGGGTGTTTCTTCCCTCTCCCCCAGATTTCTTTCACTCGGTGCTCTGCTAAATGTGGCCCCCAATATAAGTGGGTTATTTCAAGTGGGATTCAGGTAATATTCTTGAGATGAGTTGATCCTGTGTTACCTGTGTGGCCCCTAAATTCTCTCTGTTCATGAGAGGAGACTAGAGGTCAGACTCAGCCACAAAGGAAATGTGAAGATGAAGACCAAGCACGGGCCAGGAAGGCTGAGGAACAAGGAACATGGACACATGGGAAGGTGGATGAGGAAGGGAAGGGTTCTCCCCAGACCCCAGAACGGAGCTGTACCTGTGCCATGACTGAACTACCTCCAGAACTCTGGGAAGATGAAACTTGAGCAGGGTAAGTGCCAGACCTGTGTGACCTGTCACAGCAGCTGTGGAGACCGACATACCTGCGGGGTGCATCTTACAGCAGATCCTGTGTGGTCCTGGTCAGTGGGTCACACTGAAGCTGGCCTAGGACACTGCCACTGGTCCTGGGGGCATCAGGATCTGCATTCAGTAGAAGAGGAAGGGGTGTTTGGGAGGGTGAGGTGGAGATGGGGTGTCAGGCAACAGAATCAGTGGCTGAATCTTAGCTGTATTGTCCTATCACAGGTGTGTTGTTATCTCCGGAAAAGTCTAGAAGTGATCTGACTGGTAGTGTGTTCTTCCGGCCTGTGACTACCTGAGCTTGACTGACCATGGCTCTGAGCATCTGTGAGGTGAGTCCTGGCACTGGATAAGGGAGAGAACTTGAACATGCCAAAGTTCAAATTTTCAACAGTGCAGGCCCTCATTGGCCCACTTGAAAGCTGGGCTGCCCTCTAACCCTGAGATCAGCTCTGCACCCCAGATGGATGGGCTCCTTTCTTTCCATCAAGGAGTTTTCTGAAGTTCCAGCCACTATTCTGAAGTTTTCTCATAAATGACCACATATTCTCAGTCTTCCACATAAATACTGAACTAAGTTAAAACTCTAAATAAAGCATGGGTTAGGTGGATGGACAAGGGCAGGGGTCCTCAGAGTTAGTATATCTCTATTGACAACACTAGAGACTCCAGTATGATGTTCTAGAATTTTCTCTGGACCCAAATTGGATTTTATTATATTTGCCTTTCCTTGGCTTCCTAACTAATACTGTGACTGTTTTGGAAAATGCAATGGAAACATTTGTCATTTAATTCACAATGCTTTACTCAAGACACCCCTCCCCTGTGGTTGGACCTCAGCAGGGAATGAAGAAAGTCAAGGAGCCAGCAGGGGCAGGAACTGAATGCTTGCAGTCTTTCTTTTTTTTTTTAAGATTTTCATTTTTTTTTATTGATGTTTTGTGTATTTCATACATCATTTTCCAATTCAGTTCAGGCATATTTCCCTTTCCCTTCCCCCCACCCCACCCCACCCCATCCCTGATCATGCATTCTGCCATACTGTCCTGCTTCTTTCTCTCAGTTTTTTTCATATTTAAATAATAAGTGATAATTTATGAGTACAAGCATCCTTCATGTAAAACCAATTTGCAAGCAGTTGTGCCCAAACCCACACAGCTCATGGGTCCCACCATCCAGCAGGGGGGGCTTGTATGTTCAATCAAGTTGATCAAATGAGTGTCCAGTCTATATTGTTGTAGTTTCACCATTNTCTCTGCCTGTTGGTCTTTTGAAGCGTACCGAGTGAGTGGATGGCAGGTTGGTAGAGCCATCACCTTGTCTTAGGGCCGTGCGGCACCACACCCAGCACACTGTTAGATTTGCAGACAGTGTTAGATTTTTGGTGAGTACTGTGGTCCAGGATGGGATATTCTCAGACGGACATGAGCATCTAAAAATGAGCTCGTTCCAGATGGACACCGTGCTAGCCCTAGAGTTCCTTTGATCTGAGCATCAAGCATCTTGGGAGAGCCTCCACTTGTCACCTGTTAGTGCTAGGCTGTTCTGTTTGCTTTTATCCCTTTCCATGCATTATTGTTAAGTGATTTTAGATCCTCTCTGTGATTCTCCCCTCACTTCTTTTGATGTAAGCACATTCTGCAAACTCTAGTCCTCCCCACCTTTTGACTCATGTGATATAAATATAGTATATATATATATATAATATATAATACTGAGCCTATACAAATATAATAGTTCTACATAGAACTCTACGATCACGTTACCTCTCATTGTCCATTTCTCTCTACCCCCTCTTGCTCCCACCCTTTATAAGATAGGGGGAAGGGGGTCTTCTAGGGCTGATTCTGAGGTCCATCAAGTTGTCTTTATGTTCAGTGGCCAGAACTCTTTTCCAGATCCCCTCGGTCTCTTGAGGCTGGAAGAGGTTGACCACTTCTTGGTCAGGACATAACCAGGTGAGGGTGGAGGAGGTGAGGTCCTGTATTCTTTGCTGTAACAGATTGGATACAAGATTTAATATGCAAGGTCCAAAAATAAGCACCAGTATTACCATGAAGATGGGTCCTGTGTGGGGCATTAACCACAAGCCCCCTGGCATGGGATCCTTGTTCCCTTTTTTTTTAAAAAAGATTTTATTCTTGCCGGGCGGTGGCACACGCCTTTAATCCTAGCACTTGGGAGGCAGAGGCAGGCGAATCTTCTGTGAAAGGCCAGCCCTGGTCTACAGAGTGGGTGAGTTCCAGGAACAGCTGGGGCCTACAGGGGAGACACTGTCTTGAAAAGACCCAAAAAAAGTATATATTCTTTTTCCTACTCTTTTGCATAGATAGGTTAATATAGAAGTAACATTCTTTCCTCAGCACAATGTAGATCCCATCTTTTTCTGTGGTAATAAGATCCAATCTCCTTCGTTTTGTAATACCATAACAGTCAGGAGTGGAGTTTAACGCTGTAAATTTATATGTAAACTGTAAAATCTAATGTCTGGGGAATTGTGACCCTCTCTGGACTCTTTTTTTTTTTTTTTTTTATTTTGTATGTGTATGAATGTATTGTCTGCATGCAGGTCTGTGCACCCGTGTCGTGCAATGCCTTCGAGAGGTCAGAAGAGGGCGTCTCGGATTCCCCTGGAACTGGAGTTACTCCTGGAATTGAGTTACAGACGGTTCCAGCCGGACCACGTGGGTGCTGGGGACGAACCCGGGGGTCCTCTGCATAGAGCGTCGGTGCTCTTAACCGTCCTCAGGCTATCTCTCCAAGCCCCGACTTTGGACTCTTAAGGAACTATATTAAATTATTTGGTTTTTGTTTTACTTTTTCTGTGGGGTGTATATTTTAAAACCATACCGTTGGCCCAAATGAACTAATTTATTTTTACTTTTAAGTTGGGTTGAGGATTTTCTGGTCCTCAGGGGGTCACTCAGGCTTTTGTGGGGGGAGCCCTTGGCTCATTTTGGCTTTTCTGTTACCAGTTCCATCTATATGAGGATAAGTCAGAAGGTTCATTTGACCTTGGCTTAGCTTGAACGTATGGGGGAAACTTTTTCCTGTGCCGACCCTCCTCTTTGTGGCCTGGGCACTGGCTGGAGTGCCAGTGTGTGTGTGTGGGGTGCTCCTCCATGGACCTCCCTGAACAAGTGGCGGGAGGACAGGGGACTTACCATAGTTACAGGACATTTTGAGATACCTCATACTCCCTTGGGACTTAATCAGCCTTGGAGGGCAAGGAACAAAAAAATGTCCCATTATATCCCCTTTGACCAGATTAATATAGGCGTTTTTTTTTTTTTGGTGGTTTTTTTTTTTTTTTTTTTGGTCTTTTTGTAGCCCCAGGCTGTCCTGGTACTATCCCTATGTAGGACCAGTCTGGCCTTGAACTTCGGCAGAGATTCCACCTGCGCTCTCCGTCCCTAATGGGATTAAAGTGGGATTAAAGGCATGCAAAAAAAAAAAAAAAAAAAAAAAACAGTTCTTAGCTGCCATGTTGGTGCTGGAATCAAACCCAGGTCCTCTTCCAAGAGCAGTCAGTGCTCTTAACTGCTGAGCTATCTCCCCAGCACCTAAAATATAGGCTTTTTTTTTTGTCTTTTTGAGTGACAGGGTGTCCCTTTAGTCTAATATAGGCTTTAAGCTATTGATAACTCCAAGAAGGTCAATCCCACGAGTTTCGGTACCTTAATTACTATAAATATGTAGACAAGCTGTGATTAAAACCCAAATATTTTAAATAAAGCTTAGCTAGACATATATTTTGTATTTTAAGATTTAGGTACATAAAGGGCCATCTAGATAATGTAGATACAGTGGGCCTAAGTCAGAAAAAGAGAAAGCTAACATTATAGGCTAAGGAGGCATAGCCAGGAAAGAACTTTAAATAAATTAGATCTATATCAAATGGGGCTGTTTTACTACAAACAGTTTTTTCTCCCCCACCCCCTACTGGACTCTGACTTAAAGTTTTTAGAAGGAAGGGAGGGCGTCGCTGTATGATATCTAGTATCACATACGTATAGACAGGAAATAAGTGACTGGGATGCCTTAAAACTCCACCAGAAATAAATCCTAGAAATGATTGTAAGAAGCTTCCGGTAAAGTGGGCAGGATACTAAAAGTAAATAGAAAAATCAGTAGCCTCTTCTTTACAAAACCAACAACAAAAGCAACATGAAGAAGGACTAACAAGGAAGAACGGTGTCCCAGCCAACACAATAGCCTCAAAAACATAAAATAAACCGAGGAACAAACCTAACAAAGAAATGAAGGCAAGGATCGTCTACAACAAAAAATTTAACAGCCTGAAAAAGGAAATTGAGGAAGAATCAGAAAAGGACCAAACCTTCCCGACAATGTTCTTTGTCATGGGGGAATTGGGAAAAATAAATATATGTTAAAAAGTGGGTCCATCGCCCTACGCCAGGATAGTACATGTGTTACAATGGGGAGAATGCGCGAATTGCAAAATCTGGCAATGAGTTTCCTGGTCCACGAGCTTTTAAAAAAAAATGCCGTCAATTTTCATTTGGAAAAACGCAAAAAATAACGACGGGGAGCGAATAGCCAAAGTCAACGCTGTGAACAATCTAAAAGTAAGCAGATACCAGGGTGGGCTATGCACGTCGTACTTAGCATCAAACTATACTACAGGGGCCCTATGGTCATAAAAAACAGCCCTTGTTACTGGGCCACAAAATACAGGATACTAGTTACAATCAATGGAAATAAAAACTGAAAGAACCAAACTAAGCCTCCAAAATTTCAGGGCCAGCTAACCGCCGTCAGATGATTTTGTACAAGGGCCAAGTAAGACATTACCAATGGAGTGAAAGATCAGCAGAATCTTCAGTAAGTGGGGTGTTTGGCAAAAACGTAGGAGTTCACCCACTTGTGGAAGTGAAATTGAGCATTAGAAAAACCCCTACCGTCAGGTCGCCCTGACCTTACAAAAAAGTCAATCGAGATGGATCAAAGACCTCAAATGTTAAACCCTAAACTCGAAGTGTAATAGAAAGAGAAACTGGGCAGCCAGAACTAAACAAGACATAGGTGTAAGGCAAATACTTCCTAAATCACAGAACAAGCAAGCTGCGCAGCAAGAAATATAGGTATCCGTACAATTGACGAAAATTGGGACCTCATGAAAAACTTCCAAAGTTCTGTACATCAAATAGAGAACAATAAAAGAAAGAAGTGAAGAAAGATAAATCCACAAAGAGTGGGAGGAAACCTGTCACACGCAAGATACATCTACAAAGAACTATATAATTCCAAGAGATATACAAGCCAGTTACTCATAAAAAAACAAAGATAAAAAGGAAAAAACAAATTGAAAATCACTGTCAAAAGATGTGAGCAAAGATGACATCGACATTAGAGACGTTTCAACAGAGTCGGAAGGAATTAGAGTGAATGGCCAATGAATATTACATCTTTATTTCAAGCGAACGTGTGTTTTTCAAACTATTGCCTAATAATTAAAGGAAATACAAATTAAAAACCACTTTTAGATGATTCATCGGGTTACTCAATTAAGACTGGCTTAGGTTCAGGAAAATGAAGATACCAAACTGCCAATCAGAAAACTCGACGTGAAATGGTTGAATTGGAAATGCGTTGGGGGCGGGGTGAGAGGTGACACGGGTAATATATTCGAGTTAGGGTTGTAATGCATATTTAATTGATCTGTTAGCAGTGTTCAATAC
Source organism: Rhizomys pruinosus (assembly GCA_009823505.1). Classification (NCBI taxonomy): domain Eukaryota; kingdom Metazoa; phylum Chordata; class Mammalia; order Rodentia; family Spalacidae; genus Rhizomys; species Rhizomys pruinosus. The sequence goes on along the minus strand of VZQC01003744.1, from coordinate 2,330,682 downwards.
TAGAGAACTCATTCCTTACGTTTCTTTGCTCGGACACAGGACGACTGGCTCTCCAGTTTTGACAAGTGGTTGCTTTTTAGGAAGCTTGAAGTAAAAGGTAAATACACGTGATGCTCGTATATTAAACAACATTGGTTTAATGGCTCTGATAAAAACACTTCCGTGGTAATTGCCATCTGCGCTAGTTAACACGTGCGAGAATAAATAAGATTTGCTGCTTTTTCACGTTTGTTTTACTTATATTTTGTATAACAATAACTTTGGATTTGTTTCACATACAAATGTTCTCTAAAAATTTTCTAAAGATATGTGACGAAGCTTTAATCAAACCGTTGTAGCATTCTCTTTCACCTATAAGATGATGTAACGTCTAAAAAATTAAGTTTGCTTTCCCAAGTGTCATTAGCATACAGAGTGGCACCAACAGACACGCAATGCGCGTGATAAGTTTGATGAAATCTGTCCTTTGATTCCACCCTATATGTACATATAATACAACTGCCTGCCAGTCGATGACGTCATGGCGTCAGAAAACCAACATAATGTGATCTATCTTTATTGTCGACCGTGGTGTTATGAGTAATCCACATGAGCCAGATAGTCTGGTCTTAATAGATTACTGTAGGTCCCAAAATTTCTTAAATCATGTATTCACTCAGGTATGGCTATGGGTTCCTATTAATGGGCTACTGATTGTCCTTTAATATTGGCTGTAGTATTATGGAACTTTATCACACGCGCAAGTTCCTCATGAAGTTCCTAGATTCGTTACGTTTGCACAGACCACAATATCTGAATCCCTAATATACTATCCGCAATGACTCTCCTATACCTCAGCTCTCAGCCCCGCCGAGTCAAAGTGCCCAAAGTAGAGCCAACCCGCAGGCACCGCTGACGAGCAAACTGTTCGCCATACACGCGACGCCGTTTGTATAGTGACAATAGTCACAGGACACCACGATGCGAACTGCAGAGACCCTGCACGCTCTTCATCACTCAATACCGCAGTTAATTATCCGCCAGCCAGTGCAAAACTAAAAAATGGGGGGGGATACAGATTAGATATGAAACCTTTTTGTCAAAAACCTTGCAATGTCAAATCTTAAAACCCAACTGTACGAGGAAAAGATTTGTATTGTTCCAACAGGTCAAAATGGCACAACTTAACGGCCTGAGAAAGAAAAAGAGATAAGCTTTGCATTGAGTAGGATGCTACCAGAAAGTGCCAACAGAAAGTTGGCCCATACTAAGCATTAAAGGAAGGAAAAGCCCCAGGTTGCCTACAAACATTCAAACCCCTCCGTGGGATCCTAACTATGAAACTTACCTTCTAGTGCCACAAAGGTTTATATGAGAGACTTCTTACCTCCCCCCCAATAGAACAAGGATAAATATGATGTTGATGAGGTCGTTTTCTAGCTTTAAATTGGAGCCAACTGTTAATAGATCGGTAATCTCTTATGAAACCTGTAAAACTGCCCATCTTTGAATTGACTAATAGACATAGGGAACTGCCTTGAAAAGGATTCATCTCTATTCAGAACCAAATGTGATACTAAAGTCTCCTTAAGCTATGCCACAATTAAGCAACAATTATATAATGCAGGAGCCTCTGACATCAACAATCGCGATATACTCTACCAAGGAGAATGTTGCCCTCCAAGGGATCGAAGCCCCCACAAAAAGGTAAAGGCTCCTTACATCCAAACTGGGCGATCACCTGCCAAGAAGAGAGACGAAGGCCCTGCTGTCAAGGACCTGATGTTAACATGGGAAAGTATATTGAGACCACACATGCAAAAGTGTACAGATGGTCTCTGGAAATTACCAGAGAGTGTTACCAAAGGGCCACTAACCCAATAAAGCAAAATGGGTCTCCTTGAGTCAAGCCTGGACGTGCCATCGTGTCCCAAGGGCCAGTGCCAAGCCTCTCTCAAAGGCAAGACCTATTAATCCTGCTCTCGACTTAATATCTTAGTGCGTAGTCAGGCGGGCATTCGCGGATTCATAGCCCTCCTTGAATGCTACTATTCCCAAATCGTAAGATGGGCTAATAAGCTCTCATACCGAGAAAACGTAGGCACAGCTGATGCCACAAGCCCACATCCTCTAATGGTTAAGAAATATTATAAGCCACAGTAACACACTGTCATATATTCAACAGAAAAAAATGAAATGTAATCGATGGATTAACATACTATGCCAAACATTTGGGTGCTATGACCAAAAGCAACCTTACCCATACAATTAGTACTGTTTAAATACCTGATATTATCTAATTGGACTGTTGACTCATTAAGTAGTGGATTCGAAAGGTCTATTCCTGGGACAAACTGGGTCAGCCCATGAAAGGAAATAGCCAGGATTGACCAGAGTCCAAGACATCAGCTCCAGTGAAAGTAGACTATTTTGCTTATCATCCACCTGCGCCCCTTTACTAAGCCCCTTAAAGGGCAACAATTCTTGAAGACGAGGGCATCTGTAGAATTGTTATAAGGGCTGCCCGATTGCGGGCTGACAAACTTAGTAGAGTATAAGTTTTTGAAGTATTCCCGTTTGATTGTCTGGATATTTTCATTGTCTGTTGTGATATTTCCCCTTTCATCACAGATTCTATTGATTTGGAGTTGTTCCCTCTTTCTTTTGGTTAACTGGGCTATAGGTCTGTCTATCTTGTTTATTCTCTCAAAGAACCAACTTTTGCATTCATTGATTTTTTTGTATGGTTTTCTTTGTTTCTATTTCATTTATCTCTGCTCTGATTTTTGTTATTTCTTCTTGTCTCTCTGTTTAGGGTTCTTTTGTTGTTGTCTCTCAAGTATTTTTAGCTGCAGTGTTAGATCATTCGCTTGTGCTCTTTCTGTTTTTTTTTTTTGTTGTTGTTGTTTTTTGTTTTTTTAATGTAGGCACTTAGAGGTATAAACTTTCCTCTTAGGACTGCTTTTAAATTGTCCCATAGATTTTGCTGTGTTGTTTTATCATTGCATTCAGTTCCCAGAATGTTTTTATTTCTTTCTTTATTTCTTCCTTGACCCATTCATTATTCAGGAAAATGTTGTTTAGTCTCCATGTGTTCTTGTAGATTGTAGGGTTTATCCTGAGGTTGATATTGAGTTTTATTGCACAGTGGTCTGATAGAATGCATGAGATTATTTCAATCTTTTTATATTTGTTGAGTTTTTTTCTGTGTCCCAGTATATGGTCTATTTTGGAGAATGTTCCGTGAGGTGCTGAGTTGAAAGTGTATTCTCTGGTGTTTGGGTGAAATATTTGATAGATGTCTGTGAGGTCCATTTGGTGTATTGTGTCATTTAGTTCAGATGTCTTTCTGTTTATCCTTTGTCCTGTTGGTCTGTCTAGGGGACTTAATGGGGTATTGAAGTCCCTTACTATTAGTGTGCTGGAGTTAATCTGTGCCTTGAGATCCTGAAGAACTGTCTTTATAAAGTTTGGTGCACCGGCGTTTGGTGCGTATTCATGACTGTAAGACCTTCATCGTCAATTGTTCCTTTAATAAAGATGCAATGGCCCTCTGTCTCTTTTGATTTCTTTTGCTTTGAAGTCTCTTTTGTCTGATATTAGAATAGCCACACCCACTTTCTTTTTGGTACCATTTGCTTGGAATACTTTCTTCCATCCCTTCACCTTAAGTTGGTGACTATCCTTGACATTGAGATGGGTTTCTTGTAGACAGCATATAGATGGGTTTTGTTTCTTAATCCCTTTGATTCAGTAGTTTAGCCATTAATATTTAAGGTTATAATTGAGAGATGGATGTTGCTTCCTTTCACTTTATTATCCATTTGGACTTCTAGCTTCTGATTTTGCTCCTATAGTTTCTTTTCCTAGGCATTTGAGGATTGTTGCTCCTCTCTTCCTGCCCTTTGAATTGCCTAAATTATTTTATGAAGAGTTGGTTTTCCAGACATGTATTCCATCATCTTATTTATGTCATGGAAGATTTTTCTCTCTCCTTCAACTATAGTTGACATTTTTGCTGGGTAAAGTATTCTGGGTTGGCATCCATAGTCCCCAAAGAACATGCTTTGCTCCATGTTCTTCTTGCTTTCATGGTTTGAGGCAAGAAGTCAGTTGTAATTCTGATGGGTTTCCCTTTGTATGTGACTTTTTTTCTTTTGTAGCCCTCAGAATTTTGTCTTTGTTTTGGGTTATGATATGGCACGGGGAATTTGTTTTCTGATCTTGTCTATTTGGAGTCCTATGTGCTTCTTGTATTTGTATGGGTTTGTCTATTTTTAGTTTGGGGAAATTTCCATCTATTATTCTGTTGAAGATCTGACCAATACTATTCTCTTGAGATTCTTCTCCTTCCTCTATTCCTATGATGCAGAGGTTTGATCTTTTCATAGTGTCCCATATTTCCTGGTTGTTCCACTTTTGTGTATTTTTAAAATTTTCATAATCTTTATTTGAGCTTTTTAGCTGCTCTGGGTTATCTTCCAGATCTGATATTCTTTGTTCTGCTTCTTTTCTACTTCTGAGGCTTTTCCCTTTCCTTTCCTCTTGATTAGATGTGTGTTCTAATTCCTTTTTCATTTCATTCTGTGTTTTCTTTGTATTTTCATTTCCTTCTGTAAACTGTCAATCTCTTCTTGGTGCTTCTTTCTTCGTTGGTTGGACTTCTTTTTCCGTGTTTCTACTTCCTTTCAGAGTTTGTTATTTTTTTCTCCCTCTAGTTCTTTCCGGAGTTTTTCAATCTGTTCCTTTAGTTCTTTCGGATGTTTGTCATTGTATCCCTCTAGGTCCTTTTTGAGTTTTTCATTCTCTCTCTTTAGTTCTCTGAATTCCTCTTAATGTTCTTTAATTTCTCTGCATAGGTCTGCAATTATTCCTCTAAGATCTGTTCCTTGGGTCTCCTCCAAGGGGATCCCATTGTAGCTATCTCCTACAGGTTTGGTAGAGCCTGGTGCCGGATTATTCTGTGCCTTTCCCATGTTGTCCCTTCGTCGTGTCCCTGGCATGTGGGCTTTCCTTTTGTGGTTCAGATCACAAATGCCTTTCCACTATGTTAGTGGATGGTTTTGCTTTCCTCCTTCAGATGCTTTTTTTCCCCTTTCCTCCCCCTTGTTTATGGAGTTTTGACTTGTCTAGATTTCAGGCTTTCAATTTTGTTTATATATTGGTTATTGGAAGCCTAAGTCACTCTTCTCTTCTTGTTCTGTAGGTTATCCAAAAAATAAGTCCACTTGGATTCTCACCAATTTCCGGCGGTGGAGGGGCGGGGTGGTATATGCCTGACCTAGCCCATGCTCTGGCACCTGCCTGAGTGACTTCCGGCCAGCCTGCACAAAGCTGCCGAAGCACCAACCCAAACCCACCGACTCTCTGGTCCCGGCTCCAAAGGCAAAGGCACAGTTTTTCTTATGTTTAATATTTTTTCGTTTGTTTTTATTTTAGGTGTATGAGTGTTGTGCCTGCATATATATAAATGTACCTGTGTTGTACAGTGCCATTGAAGACAAAGAGAGCATTGGATCTCCTGGAACTGAAGTTATATGTGGTTGTTAGCATGCGGGTGCTGGTTTTTGAACCGAGATCTTCTGCAGAATAGTCAGTGCTCTTAACTGCTGAGCCCTCTCTCCAGCCCCAGCCTCTGATTGAAGATTCACACACCATCCATACCACAAAAAACACTGAAGCTTGGTGCCCTCACCAAGGATACCTAGTGACTTTGACCTTCAGTGATAACCTAGTGTGCCTTCTATTGGCCCAGGAAGCTTCATCTACCCACTGGTTCCAAGTTAATAGGAACCAGGATGACGAATGGCTGGAGGTGTCTGCCTGCAGATCCCCAGAGTCCTGGTGTGCCTGCCTGCTTCCGTGCTGGGAATTAACAGGTGAGGGGACAGAAAAAGGGCTCTACCACGTGGACGCCTACCCCAAGCAGGAGGCAACAAGACGGTGGGAGAAAACTTCTTCAAAACAACTTCCAGACACCCTCCCCTACTGCAGCTCTGGAAGATGTGGGGGGGTGTGAGGGTCTTTGTAAGAGACTAAACACCTCAGCTAGAAAGTGAAGGAACACACTGCCCTCCACACTGCAGAGCCAGTCACTCCAAATGCACCAGGCTACTGGGGAAGAAGAAACGTTGTTCAAAGGACTTACCCATAGATACCGCTCAAGTTGGGGGTGGTGACCTTTAGTCAGCAGAGCCCCCAGAGTTCCTCAAGTGCTTGTGCTTTGAGATACCATGCTACTTCCCAAGCTAGACTATGGTGGGCTGTGGTGAGTATCGATCCTCTCACTCCTGCATGCACTCAGCATAGATCCAGTTCCAGCCAAGTACTTTACACGTTGCAATGTCAGAGCCTCCTGCAACAGGAAACACTCACAGCCATGTGCCCGGGGTGTGCGAATGCATGATTCAAATAGCAAAGATGCTAGACACCTGCTTCCTAGATGTTTTAGTTGGGGTGTCTCTCACATATGAATATTATGCTTTCTCAAATAATGAAAATGTGTGTGGTGGTAGCTGAGGCCAGCCTGGACTGCACAACATAATCCTGTCTCAAAATTATTTGATTAGTTAATTAATTAATTAATTAGGCAAGCAAAAAAAAATCCTGTTCAACCTTCCATGGTGACCAAAGCTGTGTCTACTCCAGGCACTTTCTGTGGGAGTCTCAGACTTGAGACATTCACATAGTCAGTGGGAGCCCTCATTTCCATTCTGTGGGAGTCTCAGACTTCACATATCCACATAGTCAGTGGGAGCCCTCATTTCCGTTCTGGTGAGGACCTGGTTCTCCATGCTCCACTGCCAATCAGCTTGCATTTTCCATTCACCTGTGGTCAGTGTCCACTCTCCCTTGTATCTTGGTCTATTCCACATATGAACCTCTGGCTTGTCCTGTGCATTAGGACGTATTTGCCATTAAAAACAAATCTTCAGTTTCAGTGCTCAGTTATTTTAACAGCCAATTTGCTCTTCGGTGCATCACGAACAAACCCTTCCCACTGATTCTACAGGTCATTCTTGCTTCTCTCCTGATGCTTTGCCTCCCACACTCAGAGCTTCCAGTTATCTGGCTGTCAGGGCTGACGCAAGGCAAGAAAGCAACTCCTGGGGCTGGAGAGATGGCCTACCAGTTAAGAGTGCTGACTCCTCTTGCAGAGGTTCAATCCCCAGGACCCACATGGCGGCTGAGAACCATCTTTAACTCCAGTTTCGGGGGAATCTGACACCCTCTTCTGACCTCTACATGACACGGGTGCACAAACCTACAGGCAGACAGTACATTCATACACATAAAATTAAAAAAAAAGAAAGCAACTTCAATTTCTCTATTGATAACCAGTGTCCCTATAGCATGCTCCCCAGGATACCTGACACTGTCATGCCAATTTGTTGGAGAAACAATTTTTGCTTTATGCAGCAAATTTGAGGAGAGAAACAAGAGTGACAAAGCTTGTACACCTGTGGAGTTTAAATGAGAAATGCCCCTGATAGGCTCAAATATTTAAATACTTTGTTCTTTGTTGTTGAGGTTGTTTGGGGGACCATGGATGCTTTAGGAGGAGAGCCTTGCTGGAGGAAGTGTCAGTTTTACAGCCAGGGCTCACTTATATAAGTTGCCTTGAACATGGTGTTTTATCACAGCAACAGAACAGTCAGTACTAAAAGACCCCTCCCATAAAGACCAGCCGAGACCTGACCTGCTCCGAGCACCCCTTCCTTCCAGCGTTCCCCACCTCAGTTATGTCTGGTAGCTCTGAAAGCATGGAGCTTTGTTCCTTCGCCATCAGCCTCCCTAGTCCCATGAGCTGCCAGGGACTGTGTGGGACAGGCTGACTGCACACCCTGGGTAGCTTGCTGTCTTCACTGGGGCCAAAGTACATAACACCTGGACTCATAGTTTTTGACGTGGTTTTGCTTTTCTCTCAAAATCCTCTTTCAGTCCTCTCCAGAGCTCAGGATTCCTGGCAGATCATCACCTTTGATGTCTGAACACACTCAGAACATCCGGTTCCTACTTTCCATAAGAATTCACCACATTCCTTCCTAGTGAGGGGCTGTTTGTGTGGCTGCTCTGCACAGGAACGCAGAAGCGCATAGACATCTTTAACGTTCCAGGTAAAGGATCCATTGTATGAATGAAAGGTGAATAAGCAATAGTCACTGGTCAAGATACATTCTGGGAGCATGTGGAATGCTCTAAGCAGTGGCAACTAGGAAAGACTGGCCTCTCCATGAAAGTGAAATTGGAGGGGAGAACTGACAGTAGAGAGGGAAGGAAAGGCAGGTGTGGAGGCTCTCCCTTGGAGGAGCCTGGAGAAGGAGGAAGAGGAGGAGGCAGGGGCACAGGGAGAAGTTGGGTGAGGAGGGGTTCCTATAGGTGGTGAGTCCCGTGAGGGTTGGGGGCATACAAAGAATCTGGCCTTCAGCTCTAAGTTGGTTATTTATACATGCAGAGGAAAAGCATAAAATAAGGAGCCAGGAAAATAGTGAGAAATAGATGGGCTGTGACTGGTGTGTTTAGGATTTGGGATTTCTTCCTGTGATGCTTACTTCACTATGAAACCCTCAAAGCAACACAAGACACCACGGACCAGGGATGCTATTCTGGCATCTAATTATAGTTTTCACACTTCTCTTGGTCTGTATGCCCAGAGAGACTAAAGAAATTCTCAGCAACAGGAACCTCAGAAGGCCATGTGTTACTTCTGACCCTCAGTCCTGAGCAGCTGGCTCTCATCAGCTGCCCAAATGATGATAGCCACTTCTGGGGACGATGTGGAAGGAACAAGAAAGGGAAGGCTGGCTGCTCTGGCTTAGCGCCTTTTGCGAATTCATGTCTGGCATCCTTAGGAAGTTATTCTATGGGTTGTAAGGACAGAGGTGACAGAGCAGTCCTGGGGTAGGTCAGAAAGGAGCCTCTGGGGGCATTTGGACTGCACTTTCCCAGGTCAGCAAGTGCCAAGTTTGTCATTTGGAGCCGATCATTCAGTGTGCATGGAGATCAAAGCATGATCAAACAAGTGGGGCTTTCTTTGAACCTGAATTAATAGAAAAATGCTTGAATACTAATGTAAGAGAAAGGCAGAAAATGTAAAACACACCTGCGCACAGATCTTACTTTGCTTACAATGGAATTTGGGGAGATTTTAACTACTAAGGGGCAGGACCCAAAGACTCTGGTCAGGCTGTGGGCCTCAGCCTGAACCAGTGAACTTGTAGCTATGCATTGCTGTCCACAACAGAAACTTTCCATCCACTTGGGAGCCTGGGAGGGGCAGCAGAGAGTGACAAGGCAATGTGGGTTCCTGCAGGCCTGGGGAGTGTGACAGGTTGTCCTAGAGGAAACTGCCTTCCAGCAAGGAATATAGGAAGTCATTTGCAAGTCCACTCAGACAAAATTAGCATCTTGCTTTTGTAGTTTTAAATGCCCTAAGAGCTAATTTTTTCCCCTGATGTTCAGAAAGGAAAAATTCCTTCCATTTATTTGGCATTACAAATCCACCTGTGATTTTCAGGCAATGTGCTGAGGAGCTCTCTGTGCAAAGGGACTGCTTGACTCTGTTGGACATGTTAGAGACTTTAGCTCGGGAGCCATGTGCTGCCTCCCCAAGGATGAGCTCTGAGACAGGTGATTGGGTAACTGGGGCTGTGAGAACATCATAGAGTGCACTCCTCCTGGCCCAGATGGCCTCACCACCTGTTCAATCACATTTTCATTAGGCTAAAAATGATGGCTTTCAAATCACTGCCAGCAGCGACCATTGCCAGCAGTGGAATCATTGTCAGACTCAGTCCAACTTTTGAACACAGAAAACTGTCTGCTTTGTGTGAAGCCCCAGAGCTGAAGAGCTTGCTTGGGTCAGTGTTGTTTCTCATAACTTTCCCCATATCTAGGCCCCCGTAGAGATTTTTATTGGTGTTGGTGGGGGTGGGGATGGAGCCTAGGGCTTGACATATTCAGAAAGTAAGTTCTCTATTTTCTCATCTTTAGAAAAACTTATGATGCGTCCACTGCCTCAGCACCATGATAGCTATGTCACCTCTGCACTGGCCTGTGAGACTGATGAAATGGCATGAGCTCCCACTCACAGACATGGTCACTTCTACAACTAGCATCAGGAGCATATCTTTAGAGGCATGTGGACAGGCAAGTTCCCCACAACACTGAGTGTATGCACACTACAGAAGGCTCATGTGATATCACAAGGCGGTTGAAAGATTAGGGGTAGAGGGTACAAGAGGGACACCGGGATGGATTACTGGGTGAAAGGCTTTTTCCAATGCAAAACAGGCTGGATCAAACCAGATTAACAAAGTATAAAAGGAGGCTTATTAGGACACGCTCCTGGGTGGGTCCACCGGTCTCAGAGAGGGAGGCCAGGGGAGTTGCGTGCTCGGGCTGGGGCTGAGGGTTTTTATAAGTTCTGGGGAGAGGAAGATGAGGCAATGGTGGTGAGAAAAAGCATGTACTTGTAAGGGCAAAACTGGTGCAGTGGGAGGGGACAAAGTAAGTCTTTAATGTTCATCATAAAGCTGGAATGTAACCGTATGTGGTCTTAGGCTGTGCTCTCATCAGGAAGGGAAGTTGCATCAGCTGCTTGAGATGAGGAAGGCTTTTGACTAGAAGAGAAGGGTGGTAGGCACTATCTTCAGATCTCCAAGCCCAGGCTCTGCCTAACATCCCGACCTCTTTGGGTATATGGGTGCTGACTCAACTCTTACTACTTCATGCTGAAAGGGGCGATGTAGAGGAAGGGGAGTGGTCAGGAGTAGGCAGCACATAGGCAATGGAGAGTAAGATTGTAGAAGCATCTGGTTAACAGCCACTCTGGAGACTTCCTGGATGTGTTTCTGCAAGAAGCTAAGGAGATCAGAAGGAGTCTCCTGGTTGAGGTTGGAGAGGCTCCTCTTACTGTTAGATGGTCTTGGTTGGGGGACAGGGTTTAAATGCGGGCTTGCCAGTTTCATCCATCCAGGTATCCTGAGCATGGACATGCCAGCAGTATGTGGATCCTGGCACAGCATCACCTGGTTAGGTGAAGACTGAGACAATTAAAAAGACAAAGGGCAACTGGACAGGGGTGTCAGAGAGTCTGGTACCTGTGGCACCAGGGGCAGCAGAGGAAAATAATGACCAAGGAAAAGAAGGAGGTGAAGGTGAAGGTACAGAGGGCAAAGGTTCCCATGCCTGACCATTCAGACCTGTCCTTGAGGATCTCTGGAAAACCTGAGAGTGATGGGTCCCAGGTGTTTGATGCACCATTCATCCTGGGTTGGGTCTTTCTTGATTCTGGACAAATGATACCAGGGTGGCTGTCCTAGAAGTTTGGCTGTGGACAGTGTAGTAAGGATGACAATGTGGTGTCCCAGTCTGTCAGGGTGTGAGCTCCCAAAGCCCATTGGAATGCAGAGACACCTAAGAGTGGAGGCGCCCAGGAACCTGCTCTACCAGGCTAGGCTTTGGCTAAGCTAAAATGGGCCATCACGGATTACTCAGGAATCTTCCACCTTTCGAAAGTCAGATTCCTGCAAAGTGTGCTACCCATCCCACTTTCACTGAATCCCACTCCCACCTTCTCCCTTAAATTCCCAAGCCAGATGCCATTCAGTGCTGGCTCTATCTTGCCCTGAGCCTAGCCCCAGCTACCCTGAATTAAACTTTGCTCCAGAGAGCCTACACCTCGTGGCCTTTCACTTCGGGGGAGCACCCCATAACCTTACATTCTGGAGCCGTGACTTGGATCGCCATTTTGGCGCCCCCTGCCCCTCGGGGCAGCTTCAGGGTGGCTGGTAAGCTGGATACCGAGTGCAGGCTACAACAGCACCCACCAGCATTCGGCCAAAGGTACCCTCTCTCCTCTTCTTATCCTACCCTACTCTATTCCTGTGTGAATGTGTGTAAGAGTTAAGAGTGCATGTTGTGGTTCCACAGCTCTCGGGCTACGGAATATGATTGAGCCCCAACCTGCAGTTCCGCTGAAGTTGTTTAACCTCATTGGGCACTCATCACACCCGTGATGACCGAGCACGGGGTTTATACATGTGACCCTCATGGTAAGACTTCCTAAGTCACCTCACGGGCAGCCGGCCGGATGGGCACCTGAGTGAGAGGAGATTCTATCTCCCACCCCTACCTTCTGTGTAACCCTGCATGGTTCTGTCCCCCTCTCCAGCTGCCCCCTCTGCCTCGACACTTCCTGTCCTAACTACTGCTTTCCATCTGCCTTACCTCCGATCTTCTTCCTCCATTCCTTTTACTCTCCTGTTATAGCCGTTCCCTTTTAGATCCCTGAGTGCTGGCAAAATCAGGGATTCCCCCCAATTTTTCCCATCCAGATTGCTGTCTATCTAGCAGGATGCTGGAGACAGACTCTGGACCTGAATTTTGGCCTCCTCTGTGATTTTGGGATGCTAAATTCACAGACCTGCAGGCCCCAATTTCAGAGACTCCCACACTGGTCACACGGACCTGGGGTCTCTGAGCACCCACTTAGAATTATGGTGGACGTGCCTTAGCACTCAGGTGGGTACTTTCTGAGACTAAAAAGAATCCATTTCCTTCCTACAGACCTCTTTTCTCTCTCTCTCTCTCTCTCTCTCTCTCTCTCTCTCTCTCTCTCTCTTCCTCTCCCCTCTTCCTTATCCTCTAACCCCTAATATGGGAGCCTAATAGTCTAAAGGGAAGGCCCTGGGTCTCACACCCTTGGAGTGTCTCCTACACTCTTTGAGAGAACTCAACCTCTCCAAGGAAATTAACCCTAAGGTCCTTAAGAGAAGAGACTCTGCTCTACTATCTGGCCAGGATATCAATTAGCTAACAGTATTGTCTGGCCTGAGATGGGTACCTTAGATCCCCAAATTCTCACAGCTTTGAGAGACTTCTGCCAGTGCTCCAGTAAATGGTCAGAATGCTTTTATGTACAGGCATTCTTTGCCCTTCGCTCTTGTCCCTCTCTCTCTTCCTCTTGACACCCTCAACAAGTTTTCCTTGCCAAATTAGCAACACCCAGGTTCAGGTCACAGACAACTAAGGAAGCCTCCTGTCCCTCTCCCTATACACTAGACCAGAACTCCACCTCTGCTTTTGACCTTGACGTGGCCAACCTAGGCTCTCCACTGGACCCTACCCCTCCTCCCAAGGCTCCAGCCGTGGCTACCCCAGCAGCTCTCCCTCCTCTACCTACCCCTCCTCCCACGGCTCCAGCTGTGGCTACCCCAGCAGCTCTCTCTCCTCTTTCTGCCCCTCTCTCTGTGCCTCTATCTCTCTCTCTGTGCCTCTCTCTCTCTCTCTCTCTCTCTCTCCACTTCATTCTCCTTGTACTTCCTTCCTTCTCCCTCTGCTTCTCTCAGCATTAGCCCTTCATTGTTTTGAATCCACAGGCTTGAGCTGTGTTCCCATGCAAAGGCGGTACAGCTCTCTGCGCTCTCCTACTCTCTCCTGCTTCCCTCTGTCTTCCTTCTCCCTCCTTCTCTCTGCCTGTCTTCCCTCCAATTCTTCCTTCATTTTAGCCTCCAGTTCCGCTTCAGAGACACTCCAGACCTGGAGTCTCTGACCAGCCTCCCATTAGAGGATGTACACCTCCACGCCACCTCCCATTAGAGGACTTGTCCTCCATGCTGTTCCCCTTTCTTCTGAGGCTAAAAAACTTCACTTCCTTCTTACAGCTCTCTCCTCTCCCCAGTCTGCCGCACAGCTGCCCCACCATGTGGTTTTCCCCCTCCTCTGCACTGCCATGCCATGCTCTGCTGCCACTACTGCGGGCTTTTTTCAAACAGAAGGGAGCAGCAGCCACACCCATTCCTCAGCTGCCATCTTGAGGCTGCCCCATTTCTGCTGAGCCACAAGACCACGTGGCAGGAAGCCTGAATTCACATCACGCCTTGTAATAACTAATGCTATATTTCTATATTCTACTTCTCTTGCAATTTATTTAATGGCATATTCTGATCCTTTCACAATTTTTGTTTTGAGGTTTTATATTGGAAAAAGTGTCATCACCAAATTTATTTATTAGAACCTTATTTATGAGTATGCATGAAGTACTGTTCACTTTTAAGAATTCTATAATGTAATTATGGCATATACAAGAAATTGTGTTCCACATACCAGGTACTATATACCTAGTTACAGCCTCAAGTGAAACAGACATATATAGAGTTACCCATACATACTAAAATTGTTTTGTATATCTGTTATACTTTGCACATGTTACTTTTAATATTTTTAAGATAAGTTAGGTTTTACTTCTGGTGACCACATGGACAGTCCAAATGTAACCAATTTGGGTGATCCCTAAGTATTATCTGCCTGCTGCTGGTGACAATGCCCCCCCTTCCTTTTCCTTTTCAAAGCTATAATTCAAAATCTGGGGACAAGTGACATGGCCTTCATTTGAGAAGGTACTTGTTTTAACCTCTTTATTATCTTGGATTTGCTTCATGGGCTATGTTGTTAGAAACTTTTTGCCTTGCCTGGTTTAAATCATTGTACTTTGAGTACCTAAATGACCTTCATAGACCTTAAAGAACAAATTGTAGAAGACTTACTGCATAGGTTTAATGTCAACTTGATACACCTGAGCTGAGAAACCTCAATAATTGCCTTCATTGGACTGGTCTGTGCTCGTTGTGGGCAATGCCATTCTTGGCCAGATATTTCTATATTGTATACAATAGGCTGAATATGAGCCAGCAACACAAGCCAGTAAATAGCATCCTTTCCTAGCCTGTGCTGCAGCCGCTACCAGGCTCTTACCATGAGCTTTTATTATTGGTCAGAATATTTTTGCCATAGCAATTAAGAATTTATTAACCATGCTTAAGTCAATGTTCAGGCTTTACTTAGGAGTTATATGGTAATTAAAGTACCAAATTAATTCAAACGATCTTCTTGGAGGTTTAGCAACCACACTTAAAGCTCCAATCTGATTTGGCAAGAGGGATTTGAAGGGACAATATTTTGGCCCCTACCCTCTGAGGTTGACTTGGGTCCTAGGGTCCTCCATCTGTAACTTTGTGCATGTCCTATAGCAGCGAGTCACCAGTCATTCCGCACCAGGGAAGTCTTGGAGATTCACTTAAAAGGACTTCATCCTGCCAGTGTCCAGTCAAAGGAGGAAAGTCCATACAGAGGAGAGACTCCTCATGCTTCAAAGGGAAGCTCTCTGGTCAAGCAAGGCCTGACTTTTTCCTCACATAAATGGAACTGGTGAAGAGAGCCAGGCACAAGGCCTGAGTGACCCCTTAAGGACCAGAACCTTAACTGACCTTAACACCAAAACAAACTTCATTTATCTGAGCTAACTGTGTGGTTTTAAAAACACCCCAACAGGAAACTGTAATCTAAAGAAGAGAAAATGAAATAGGTTATTATTAGAGAGATAGGTGAGAAACCTACTGCGCCAAGTTAGGAATCTACTATGTCATGTTAGAAAATATCTCAGAGATAGATGACAGATTTAATGTGCCATGCCAGAAAATACCACCTTTTATATTCTCATGGTTATGGCTCTCATTCTGGAGCCCTGTGTATTAAAGCTGGCCCTCATTCTAGAACTCTGTGTACTAAAACTTTTTCCAATTTCTCAAACCAGGGTACACATCCTTTTCCCCTCTGCATTCCCTAGACAGGGACCCTCCAATTGCTAATGCACCCAGTAGCCCCTTGTTGGTACTGTGAAGTCCCTGCACTGGTATACTCATGTAAGACTTAACCAGTTTGTCTTTTTAGTTGCAGAGAAAACGTCCACTAAGTACTGGCCATTATTGATCTGGACCAAACCCACCAGGCAGAGCACCCCAAGCAGACAAAATGGGAAACTGGATTCTAACCCTCCAGCCTGACAGTTGTTACCCCAAGACTTCGCCCCTGATCAGCTCTGAAACAGTTACAGAAGACAGACCTCTGCCCTTTTTCCTATAGAGACAAAAGGCTGGAATGTCAGGGTGAGAACTCCAGAAGCTCACTGGAATGCAGAGACACCTAAGACCAGAGGCACCAAGAACCTGCTCTACCAGGCTAGCCTTTGGCTAAGCTAAAACGGGCCATCACTGATTACTCAGGAATCTTCCACCTTTCAAAAGCCAGATTCCTGCAAAGTGTGCTACCCACCCCACTCTCACTGAATCCCACTCCCACCTTCTCCCTTAAATTCCCAAGCCAGACGTCATTCAGTGCTGGCTCTATCTTGCCCTTAGCCTAGCCCTGGCTACCCTGAATTAAACTTTGCTCTAGAGAGCCTAAACCTCGTGGCCTTTCATTTGGCAGCGGGGGGGGGGGGTGTGCCATAACCTTACACAATCCACCTGGGATCAAGAGACTTAGAAGACAAAGTTTTAAGGAGAGCATTGTCCCCTGGTGTGAGAGGGCTGGTCAGTGGTTGTGGACCCCACTGAGGTAGGAGCAGGGAGAGAAAGAGAGGAATATAGTGGGTCAAGCTATTTGGAGAGAAACGCTACTGCCCAGGATGAGGGCTCAATGGGTTGGGCTAAGGCCCCTGTGGCCACTCCCATCTTTCTGTCTCTAAAGAGGTAGAAAGAGCATGAAAAATCCAGGAGAGCCAAAGTAAGGGGAGCCAGGAGGGCATTCCTAAGGAGAAAGAAGTGGACGATTGTGGGATGGAAGAGAGGCCCCATGGGGGGTCTCCTCAGCTGCCTGGTAACAGGGTTCAGTTATAACAGCAAAATTAGGGATCCAGTGATAGAAGAATCCCACCAATCCTAGAAAAGAGAGGATCTTCTGTCTCTGGAGGCTGTAGGTCTCATATGGCATTGGCTCGATCTGACCTGAGAATACTGGAAGGGTATGTTAGGACCAGAGTCAAAGGAGGAGAGGTCTCAGGCCAATGCTTGGCTGCAGACCTAGTTTTTGGGTTCTCCCATGTGAAGGCAAAAGGAAGTATGAAGGTCACAGTAAAGAAGGCCCAGACAGTGTAATGGGAGGCTGAGGTTTAGGGGTTAGGACGGAGGTCCTGAACTAGACAGTAGGTTCCAGAGGGCTTATGAACTGGAAGAATGGGAGTGTTGCAGGGTTAATTAGTGGAGATAGGAGGTAGGTAATGGTAGGCTTGAGGCCATGATGGTGAGTTTTAGAAATAGGAAATAGGCCTGGAAGGAAAAGAGGCAGGGTTCTTGAGGCATATCAGAACTGGTGGGTGGTGAGAAGTGATCACTAGAGTGGGACTGTCCCAGACCTGAGGGTCAACAGGATCAGGGAGAGAAGGGGCTGGACAATCCAGGGTGGGAGAAGGAACTAAGGATGTCATGGCCTTGGGGGGGGACACTGGACAGACAGACCTGATTAAGAAGGAATGGGTGAAAAAATGACCTGTGAGGACACAAGGGAGAGGTAGAGTCCTTCTCAGGAAAGAGGGGCCCTGTGACAGAAATTGATGAGGGAATTCTAGGGCCAGAGTGTGAAGTCAGTACAGAAAGGTAGCCCAGCTGTCCAACAGGAAGGAGATGGACTTGCCCACTACCTGAAGCATTAACCTGGGCTGGACAAGGGTCAGTGGGGGTCTCCAGATCTGGCTGTCAGCCATCAGTCCTCCACCAAGCTGAGGAATTCAGAGGCTGGAGGGGATTGGGGTGCTTGGAGCAATGGGGCTGAACTGTGGTGTGGCACAGAGGACAAGCCCACATCCAGGCACTCAGACTTTGAATGACCAGGCTGCTGGCAGAGCTTTGGCACAGAGAGCACAGCATGGTGGATGGCTTGGGGTTTGTGCAGTTTCTAGCCCAGTGACCTTCTTTGCCACAATTCACAGTCTCCTGGCGGAATGGACCTGGGCCCCTTCAGGATGGGGCTTGACGGAGCCCCATGTGTCCCACTTGGGAATTTCATTTGCCTCAGGGCAGCTACCAGGGCTTGGGCATTTTGTTGTAGTAGAGCCTGTCGGGAGGACTCAGCTGCCTCCTTTCGGCCATTCAGTACCTTAAAAGCCATTCTCATCAAACCCTGCACAGGAGTCTGGGGACCATCCTCAGCTTTTTTTATTTTTTTCTGATATCTAGAAAAGACTGAGAGATAAAGTGAGAAGACAGGACCATGACCACTGTTAGGGATGCAGGGTCAAGGCGAGCTTTAAGTATGGTTGTCCTTAATAAATTCTGAATTGCAGAAGGAAAAGAAAAAAATGGGGAGGGGAGGTATTTTCACATGTCTTCAACAGACAGGAAATAGACTTAAATCAAGCTCACCAAAACTGGTTTCATTTGGACTGCCCCATGTCCTATAGTTATGTATAATACAACTGTCTTCTGGAGACTCATGGTGTGATGGTTAATCCTGGGTGTCAACTTGACTGGACTAAGGAACAAATAAGAGAAAAATGGTCTTCTGATTGGACCACCTCAACCAGGATGGCCCACCCCAAATGTGGGCGTTACCTTCTGCCGGCAGGCAGTATTTAAGGCCATGGCAGCGGGGAGCTGGTCCCCTTTTCCTCCTGCGGCTTGCTTCTCTCATCTGGTGAGTTTGTCTTGCTGCTGTGATCAACCTTTCCGATCCCAGCGTGTACTGAGACTGGCAGATCTCCTGGAATCCATTCGGGCCTTCAGCACTAGACTGGGACTACTGAGACATCCAGCCTTGCGGACTGAGCAGTTCCCTGGATTCCCGGCCTCTCCAGTTCGGCGCTACTGTTGAGCTCCGTCACGTGAGCAAATCAATAAATTGTATATAGTTATATATATTCATCCTGTTGCTTCTGTTTCTTTAGAGAACCCTGACTAATACAGATTTTGGTACCAGAAGTGGTTCTAGAGAAACAGAATTGAAAGGATGAATTTCTTTAGTGGGCTTGGTAGCCTCTGGAGCCAGCTCTCCAACCCAATGAAGCCTAGAGTTACTGAAGGCTCTCCTGGTGGCATGAAGAGGAATGATAATCCTTGGTGCAGACTATTTGATCTAATTATGAAGATAGATCCATTTGACTCACCTAACTCACCTCTTGTGAGAAGCAAGGAATTTAGTGACTCTATATATAAAACGTTCGAGAAATTGCAGAAAAATCAGGAAAATAATGATGTTGCCTTGTTGCTCCTAGCATGTCTGGATAAACTGTTAGACGAAAATATGGAGCTCGGTGATAAAAATGACCAGCTCCGGATTCGAAACAACAGTTTAAAGGTTTCCAAGTGTGCTCTGGAAGAGAATCTTCTCTCCAGCAGCCAAAGAGCTAAAGCAGCAGAAAATCAAGCTGGAGCCCTTATTATACGGTTGGCTGATTTACAACGCAAATTTAATTCCCAGCCACGAAAAGTGTCAGCAGTTAAAGTGAGAGCACTGGTGGGGAAAGGGTGGAACCCTGAAACTTGGGATGGAGATGTGTGGGAGAACTATGATGATGAGGATTTTGAACCCTCGGATTCTGAGGGATTTTCTTTATCTGAGGAATTAACCTCCCCACCCTCAGCAGAGAATCCACACCCTGCAGATCCCTCCTCCCCACCCTTGCCTGAGGAAATTAATCCCCCCCTCCCAGTGGGAGCTGATGTCCCTCAGGGCCCAACAATTGTTGCCTCTAGACCTATAACCAGATTGAAGTCTAAGCAAGCCCCTCAAGGTGAGATAGAAAGTGTGGTCCACGAGGAGGTGCGATATACTACTAAAGAAATTAATGAGTTTGCTGATTCATTCCGGCAGAAGCCTAAGGAATATGTGTGGGAATGGATTTTAAGGGTGTGGGATAATGGTGGAAGGAATATAAAATTGGATCATACTGAGTTTATCGATATGAGCCCACTGAGTAGAGATTCTAGGTTTAACATGGAAGCTCGAGCAGTTAAAAAAGGTGTTAAAAGTTTATTTGAATGGTTGGCTGATGTATTTATTAAAACATGGCCTACTAACAGCGAGTTAGAGATGCCTGATATTCCTTGGCTTAGTATTGATGAAGGGATTGTGAGGGTCAGGCAGATGGGCATGCTCGAGTGGATTCGAAGTGTAAAACCACATTCTCCACAATATGAGGACCCAGAGGACATGCCACTCACTGAATTTATAAGATGGAAAGTACTGAGAGAGACACCAGAACATTTGAAGAGCTTTGTTTTTGCTCTATTTCTTATGCCAGATCTTACAGTTAGAGAAGTTGTGGCTCGNATGGGTTTGTCTATTTTTAGTTTGGGGAAGTTTTCATCTATTATTCTGTTGAAGATCTGATCAATACTATTCTCTTGAGATTCTTCTCCTTCCTCTATTCCTATGATACGGACGTTTGACCTTTTCATAGTGTCCCATATTTCCTGGTTGTTCCACGTTTGTGTATTTTTAAATTTTTCATAGTCTTTATTTGAGCTTTTTAATTGCTCTGTGTTATCTTCCAGATCTGATATTCTTTGTTCTGCTTCCTCCATTCTACTTCTGAGGCTTTTTCCTTTCCTTTCTTCTTGATTGAATGTGTGTTCTAATTCCTTTTTCATTTCATCCTGTGTTTTTTTTAGTACTTCCATTTCCTTTTTGAGCTCCTCAATCTCTTCTTGGTGCTTCTCAATCTCTTCTTGGTGCTCCTTACTTCGTTGGTTGGCTTCCTTTTTCAGTGTTTCTACTTCCTTTCGGTGTTTGTTTTTTTCTCCCTCTAGTTCTTTCTGGAGTTTGTTGGTCTGTTCCTTTAGTTCTTTCTGAAGTTTGTCATTGTATCCCTCTAGGTCCTTTTTTAGTTTTTCATTCTCTCTCTTTAGTTCTCTATATTCTTTATTTTTTTCTCCCTCTAGTTCTTTCCGGAGTTTTTCAATCTGTTCCTTTAGTTCTTTCGGATGTTTGTCATTGTATCCCTCTAGGTCCTTTTTGAGTTTTTCATTCTCTCTCTTTAGTTCTCTGAATTCCTCTTAATGTTCTTTAATTTCTCTGCATAGGTCTGCAATTATTCCTCTAAGATCTGTTCCTTGGGTCTCCTCCATGGGGTTCCCATTGTAGCTATCTCCTACAGGTTTGGTAGAGCTTGGTGCAGGATTATCCTGTGCCTTTCCCATGTTGTCCCTTCATCGTGTCCCTGGCAAGTGGGCTTTCCTTTTGTGGTTCAGATCACAAATAGCGGATGGTTTTGGTTTCCTCCTTCAGATGCTTTTATTTTCCTTTCCTCCTCCTTGTTTATGGAGTATTGACTTGTCTACTTTTCAATTTTGTTTATATATTGGATATTGGAAGCCAAAGCACTCTTCTCTTCTTGTTCTGAAGGTTCTCCAAAAAAAAAAAAAGTCCACTTGGAGAGGGTGATATGCCTGATCTAGCCCACACCCTGGCAGCCTGCCCAAAGGTACAGAGTCACTGGCCCTGGTCTAAGTCTGCCAACCCTCTGGCCCGGTGCCCGGTCCCGCCCCAAAGTCCTCAGAGACATGACCCCCTAGTTGCAGCCCCCGAAAGAGCCCACCTCCAGAGGTACTTGCCTAAGTGACTTCCGGGCAACCCGCCCAAAGGTGCAGAGCCACTGATATGTGCTTTTTTTCTCTCTTAAGAAGCTGAAAATGTGCTTAGAGTGCTCGAGCCACTACCACGTCAGAAGTTGGAACACAGCTACCTCTAAAATGCTTCTTCGCTCTGGTATCAAGTTTCATTTAGACAAAGAGAACCTGCAATGAATTTCCAGCATCTATGGGCACCAGAAACAGCCAAGAACCTGAGACAGCAAAGAGGGGTGGGGAGCAGGGGGACAAGGCTGGGGGAAAGAAGGAGGGGATCAAAGCCTGGAGCAGAAGCAAGGAGAAGCAGAGACTACTGCCAGTGAAGGCTGCCAGAGCCCACCGAAGCTAGGTGCCACCAGTCTGGAGGGCCTTGAAGTCAAATGTGGCCCTTGAATTTTGTGATCTGATTGGTGAATGTGCCTGTCAAGAGGATGTGGATGGAGTCTGCAGACCTGTGGGCAGGGAAACACAGACTCCCCACACCAGAATCTGACAGGAGATGAAGCAGACCCTGTCACCTGTCAATCACCACCACTGCTTCTAATGAGAAAACATTGTCATACTTGGAAAAAGTAAGTGTCCAGGCTGGTCCATTGCTACCGAGGAGCTGTGCCTGAGGAAGGCTGAGGATGTACTTAAGGTGCACAGAGAAAGCTGTGTCCAAGGACATGGCTGGCACTGGCCACCACACAAACTACACTCTGGTTCCCTGTGAGAAAGCTCACAGTGGAGAACAGCACAGTGCAGGCAGAGAAAGCCCTCAGACCAGCCAGCCAGTTGTGCTAACTCTTAATATGGATCTCCATGTTATTTGGAGTAACTTTTTGTTGAATTTAACTAAAATTTAAATACAAACTTCAGGAAACATTGTAACCTTTTTTCCTTAAGGTTTGAAAAAAATGGCTAGGCATTTCCTTTTCATTGTCTGTGAGAAAAAAGTAATGACAGAAAGTGCTGTGAGGTATCAGCAGAGCCACCAGGCAGAGGGTGTTGCTGACAAATTTAGGAAGCCGGCCCATGACAGTTTCTGAGAGCCTGTTCTGTCCTACATTGTTATGCCAGTTAGGTTTGTGTTGGCACAGTGATCTCAAAAGGAAAAGAAAACACCAGGCCTACCTAGGCACTCTGGGGAAAGTTTACTTTGAGGCTAGTGGGGACTGGGCTCTAAGATGGAGAACAGTCAGCTCCAAAATGGTGTCTGGCCCGGCCTCTAAACCAGTCTTGGGTAGTAAAAGCAGGTAAAGAGGAAGTGAAGTCACTGAGTGACAGTTTCTTGAGGAAGTGGAAAATCCTTGTGTGCTCCAGGAATGCGGACCATAAATTCCAGATCTTGGGGAGAGCGAGGCCTAACAATGCCCAAGTTTCAAGCAAAGTTTTTTTTTAAAGGCTATGAATGCATACAACTCACTGATTTCAAAATAAATATATCTATGAGTGTACTGAATAGATTTAGTTGTCAACTTGACACACCTGAGGGAGCCTTAATTGAGGAATTTCCTCCATTGGACTGGCCTGTGACCATGTCTGTGAAGTATTTTCTTGATTGTTGAGTGATGTGGGAGGGCCCAGCCTACTGTGGGTGGTGCCACCCTTGGGCATATGGTTCTGTATTGTATAAGAAAGCAGGCTGAGCACAGGCCAGGCTACCAAGCCAATAAGCAGTGTTCTTCCATAGCCTGTGCTTCAGCTCTTGCCTCCAGATTCCTGCCCTGAGTTCCTACCTTGGGCTCCCTAAGTGATGAACTATGACCTGGGAGATATGAGCCAAATAAAACCTTTACTCCCCAAGTTGGTATGGGTCAGAGTGTTTTGTCACAGCAATTGAAAGCAAACTAGAACAATGGGATAATATTTGTATTGTCAACCAAAATAACAATAAATTGAGGTTCTCTGAAAAGTAAGGGTATTTCTTTGGGAAGGAGCATGGAGACAGGGAAAGGAAGGGAACCTTCTAGGGGCAATCGAGGAGACCTGTGCACAATGTTTCTCAGCAGTCATCTGTGGCTACAAATCAGTGACAAGGTGGCATCTCTCTATGTGCTAGCTCCTGGACAGAAGTCACTGCAGCAGAGTTGTGCCACTGGGACCCACACATAATGGTCCTTATCACCAGGCAGGAGCCAAGACACCTTCTCCAGGAGCTCTTTATCTACTTATTGTGTGTGTGTGTGTGTGTGTGTGTGTGTGTGTGTGTGTGTGTGTGTGTGTTAGGGCACAGCACAGACTCTGTCTTGTTTATTTAGCTTATCTTTGTGTTAAGTGTGGAGTATTTTCTTGATTGTTGAGTGATGTGAGGGGGGGCTCAGCCCACTGTGGGGTGATACAAGGGCTCTGTCTTTATGCATTTAGCTGATCCGTGTGTTTGGTTTTGACAAGTTCCACATTATGAAGTCATTAACAGAAATGAAAGCCAAAGCTTTGGAAAATGACCCTGGAAGGAGAGGAGAGGAGGGGAGGGGAGGGGGCAGGGGGAGGGGAGGGGAGGGGAAGGATCAGCAGCAAACTATCCTAGAGAAGGCCAGGTCCTCACTCCCTCAGGACAAATGTCCAGGTCATACAGAACAAGGCACAAGCAGGTTCTGAGAGCTCAGGCTCAGGTGGGAGAAAGCAACAAGGCAGAGAATCATTTCTTTATGCAACCATGCCAGAGGCCTCATCCAGAATCTGTTCCAACCCCAGGCTAGCTCCTTCTGAATATCAAAGAGAGGGAACTGCAAGTGTCATGGCGCACTACTGCCTGTCTCCTGCACCCCACTCTAGAGCAGATTAAAGCTGTCTCCTTATCCAGTCCTCTGTTACTCTGGCCCTGAGCTGAAGCATGGCTGGCTCTGGACATATCATCCCAGGACAAGAGGGGACAGTTTGGAACTATGCTGCTTTCTACGTAACAACACTCCTTTACCTTGTGCCACATGGTTCATGTTCCTTAGAGTTAGAATGGGTTCGGTGCCATGGTCACCAAATTACATTACTTAGCCTAGGATCTTATCACCTGGTAGAGATGATGGGTGTGGTATGAATGTAAATGCCCTGGCCTTGGTCCCTAGCTGGTGGCTTGTTTAGAAAGGTTGTGGAACCTTCAGGAAGTGGACACTTGCTAGAGGAAGTATGTCACTGAGGGCGGGTCTTGCAGTTTTATCGCCTGGCCCCATTTCCTGCTTGCTCTCTGCTTCCTGACATTAGAGGGAATGTGGCCATGCACCTTAGCCTCCTGATGCCATAACCAAAGATGGAGTTCGTCCTTAAGCTGTGAGCCAGTTCAAGCCCTTCCTCCCTTAAGCTGCTTCTTGTTAGATATCTGCCAATAGAAACTAGAAAAGGAGTTGATAAAACAAGTAATCAGTAAACAGAAAATCAAGCATATGTTCAGAAAACTTTAGGAGGCAGGAAAGCAATGAATCTAACAGATTTAATACCTAACTAATAAGCGAAGGGTTTTAAAATAAGGGTACCAAAATGCACACATCCCACCCACCCAGGCTGTGAACGGGGAAAGGCTGGATGTTCCTGGAACACTCATGTTTTATTTTCTCATCACAGAAAGGTGTGCAGGGAAATTCTCACTCTCTGAAAACCTCATTGTCCCAGGGACCACAGATCAGTTTTCCTGGTTGCACTGCTGAGTCATCTCAGAGAAGTCAGGGTTCAAGCTCTGGAGATGCATGGCCAGTGGGATGCCAGCCTGGTCTGGAGCCACCCAGTCCTCTGCAGGTATCTGCAGACAAGTCCAAGCAAGCAGGATCCTGGGAGGGTGGGACGAGATGGAGGGTGCAGCCTGGGTGAGGCTCCTGTCTGCCCCGTCCAAGTCAGGGATAAGGGGCAGATCGTGGGTAGTGCCTGGCTCTGTGCAACCTGAGGGCAGGCCATCTACAACCAACACAGTGGTGAACTCTCCCAGTAGGGGTCAGACTTTCTCTGTTGCTGTTTCTCCATCTCTGTGTAGAGAGGACTGTGTGAGACACCCTCCCCGACATATACACCACACACACACACACACACACACACACACACACACACACCACAGGTACATATACACACATACCCCACCATCAGGCACATACACACACAGACACACACTACGATCAAGCACATACACACACACACACCTCATTCAGGCACATACACATACATACACACACATATACACATACCACATTCAGGCACATACACACACGTGTGTACACACACATCAGTCAGGCACAAACACACTACTCAGGCACATACATGAACACATATACACACATGCACACCATTCAGGCACATACACATACGGTGTACACACACATCACTCAGGCACATACACACACACACACACACACACACACACACATAGATTTGGACCAGAGTCAGTCATTACCTTTTCAGTGTCCCTCTGTCCTCTTGATGGATTTCAGTGAGGAACAGAGAGCCTGCCTATCTGTGGAGTCTCACTTTCTTTGATGAAACCCCAGGATTACATAGATTTGGGCACCAGAGTCAGTCGTTATCTGGAAAGCAGGCCAATTGAAATGGCAGGAAAAAAAAAGGCAAAATATAAATTTGAGCTGTTTCTTTGTAGTTTTCTCTCTTCCATTTGCTGATGGAAATCAAAGCCCTTTGGAATGTATTGCTTTCCAGGTCTGAGGGGCTCCTTCACATCCGCAACTGGCCACGTAGCACTTTGTATATGAGTTCTGTATCCTTTTAATAGACCAAATCTTTCCCGAAAGCAAAGATTGTGTCTAATTCATTTTTGTTTCTAAATATGCAAATCAATATTCTTCTAGTAGTCAGTGAATACTTGTTAATGCAAAAATTGATGGAGTAAAGAAGAGACAGGATATACATAACTCAGACAACATCAGGAAGATGAGCTCCATAAGGGGTGGGCCCTGCCAGGAACAGACAACCAAGGAAAATAGTTGAAGACCAAAGGAAAATGTGTAGTTAATACCCAAGGAGACAAATAGGGCCAGAGTTGAGTGACCTTCCTTAGGCTTATTTTCTTTCATTTAAATAGTTCACTGGTCTTGGCCAGTTCCCTGCGACATGCATTCTGTGTCTTAGTTCTCTGTGAAATGAAGTGATTTCCCTGTTCTCTGTAACATATATTAAAACTCTACCCTGCTGGCAGCGTTAGACCTGACTGGGTTTCTTTGCATGGAGGGAGGTCTACATTTGAATCCTTCAGTTTTCATATTTCGGTGGTAGCTAAGGTCTTTAACCCCAGCAGAGACCAGCTGATGCTATAGGGAAACTATGTCTCAAAATATCAAAAAATGTTTTAAGATGTTTACATTCTAACATGTAGTGTAACTAGTATCAATATCATCTTCAAATGTATGTGAAAGATGTGAAAAATTTCAATAAGGAAATGTCTACTAACAGAGATCACCCATAGAGTGCTTTCAGGACCAGAAGCTTGGGAAGAGTATGAATTCTACCTGGCAAGCTCATCTCTGGGGCACAGGGGCTGTGTTGTAGCATAGAACCCAAGTCCTTGCTGTCATTCACACTTTTTACCTTTGGGAAGGGCACAGACATGATGGGAAAGGTGGGGAGGAAAGAGTTTCAGGGGGGCCTGGAGGCTTAACTTTGAATAAGCCTAGACTTAAAAAGGTGCTCATTACAGGCCTACTGTGTGTCAGGCACTGCATGTGTCTCATCCCATCCAGTACCTGTGAGCCCAGCTATCTCTTGACAGATGCTCCCCTCATTCCCCAGCCATGGGTGGCAAGGTTCAGAATCCAAAGATGCCTGATGTTAAACGGTAAAGGGACTTGAGGAATGTCCCCACTTACAGCTTGGACCCTCTGTCCAGTTTCCTAATGTCTTTAGAAGGTTATACATGAACTCCCATGGTATCTCAACAATGCTAGTTAGTCTAACAGCAGCTTATTTAAGAGAAAATGGTCTCTTTTTATGTTTAGGAATTCACATTTTTGTTCTTTAATTTTGTATTACACTAAAATATGCATATGTACTTTCCACTCATATACAGTAATTACAGAGTCTGAAAGTTAATGGTGGATCAGTTCTAGAGTTCATTAAGAGATTTACATTATAACCATATAGTTGCTTTCAGATAAACAGAAATATAACAATAATGTTTTTCAGCTTGCCTTTCATCTGGGGATTTTGTGTTAGCATCCACAAATGAGGGAGACCATTTGCCACTTGTTTTTCTGGGACTGTTACTTCACTTAGCATAATGGCTTCGAGTTCCATCCATTTACCTGCAAAGTTTATGATGTCATCTTTCTTTATCACTGAGTAGTACTCCATTGTGTAGATGTACCACATTTTTGTCATCCACTAGTCATTTGAGGGGCATTTGGGTTGGTTCCAGCTCTTTGCTATTGTGAAAAGAGGTGCAATAAACATGGATGTGCATGTATCTTTGTGGTAGGGTAGGATGAATCTTGTGGGTATACCCAGGAGTGGTATGGCTGGTCTAGTGGTAAGCTCATTTTGAGTCTTTTAAGGGTTCTCCACAGTGCTTTTCATAGTGGTTGTACAAGTTTACATTCCCACCAGCAGTGGATGAGAGGTCCCCTTTCCCCACAACCTCTCCAGCATTTGGTGTCTTTTATGTCCTTGATCTTAGCCAATTGTATTGGAGATGATATCTGAGAGTGGTTTCAATTTGCATTCCTTAATTATTAAGGATGTTGAACACTTTTAAAGATATTTCTCAACCATCTTTCCTTTCTCACTGGTGAAGTCTCTATTCAGCTCTTTACTCCATCTTTTGAATAGGTCATTTGTTTTCTCCTTTTTTTTGTTTTTTTGTGTATTCTATATATTCTTGACATTAATGCTCTGTCAGATGAATCACTAGTGAATATTTCCTCCCATTCTGTGGATTTTCTCTTCACTTCCTTGATTCACTTCTGTACAGAAGCTTTTGAGTTTGATGAGGTCCCATTTGTCAACTGTTGACCTTATTTCTTGTGCAGCTGCTGATTTAGAAAGTCTTTTCCTACACTTATGTCTTGTATGTTGTTACCAACTTTTTCTTTTATCACCTTCAGGGTTTCAGGTTTTATGTTGAGATATTTGATCCACTTGAAGTTTATTTTTGTACAGGGTGAGAGGTAGGGGTTTAATTTTGTTCTTCTACAAGTGGTGATCTAGTTTTGCCAGCACCATTTGCTGAAGATGCTATCCTTCCTTCATGAGTTTTTTTGGCCCCTTTGTCAAATATGAGGTGGCTGAAATTGTATGAGCTCAAGTTTGAATCTTCAATTTTGTTCTGTTGGTCAGTGGGTATGTTTTTGTGCCAGTACCAGGCTGTCTTTATGACTATGGCCCTGTAATATAGCTTGAAGTCTGGTAGAGCAATTCCCCCTATATTGCATTTTTCACTCAGGGTTTCTTTAGCTATTTGGGGTCTTTTATTTTTCCATATGAATTTAAGGATTTTTTTTCCAAGTCTGTGAAGAAGGCTCATGGGGATTTTGATTGGGATTGCATTGAATCTGTATATCAATTTGGGTAAAATGGACATTTTTACTATATTAATTTTCTCCACGAGAGATCATTCCATCTTTTGATGTCATTTTCAATCTCCTCCTTCAGAGGTTTAAAATTTTTGTTGTAGAGATCATTGGTATCTTTGGTTAGGTTTATTCCCAGGTATTTTATTATTTTTGAGGCTATTGTGAGTGGGAAGGTCTTCCTATATTCCTTCTCCACTTGTTTATTGTTGGTGTAAAGAAAGGCTACTGATTTTTCCAGGTTAATTTTGGATCCCGCCATTTTACTGAAACTCTTAATCATTTCTAGAAGTTTTCTGGTGGAGTTTTTCACATCCATTTGGTAAACTATCATATCTGCAAAAAGGGATAGCTTAACTTCTTTTCTGATTAGAAAAAAAAAGACGAGAGAAAGATGCAGAATAATTATGGCAGAATGTATGATCTAGAGTGGGGTGGGCGGAAGGGAAAGGAAGGGGAATATGTCTAAACTGAACTGAAGAATGATGTTTGAAATACACGAAACATCAATAAAAGCATTATATAAAAAAGACTGAGTCAAAGAACTGACTGAAACGGTGAACTTCTGCTCGAAACAGTAAACTTCTGAATCGAGAATTTTGGGAGAGAGACTGAGAAAAAGATGAAAAACGTGTTTGGCAGAATGCATGAGCTCTGGTGGGGTGCGGGGGCAGGGAGGGGGGCATGGGTCTAGAATCGATTTGAAATTCTGTATGAAATGCACAAAGCTTCAACAAAAATTGGCTTTGAGAAAAAAAGAGAAAATGGTACCTCCAATCTTTGAGATTTTTAAGATGATAATGAAATTGAACATTTCTTTATTGATTTAATATAAAATGAGATTTTGGGTTGTTTTATTTGTTTTTACTGTCACTGGGGAGTGTGAATTTTGACACATGACCCTCCCTCAGCCCATTCTCATGATATCCTGAAGATCTTTAGATTAAGATTTTTTTTTTTTTTTAGTGAAGCACAAGATCTTCTCAGACCTTAAAAGGCCTCTTTCCTTATAATGTAACTTCCTTAACAGGGATGTTAAGAGTGAATATTAAACCAAGTTGTTCCTGTACTGGACTATTGATTGTGGTGATACTATTTGTCCTCAGCTCTGTGTGACTCATGAGCTGGTATTTTTTTTTCTAATTTGTGATGAATTTTTCCTGCTAGGAAGCCAGTAACTAAGTTCCTTTGTGTCTACTAAGTAGAATAGAACATCGAAATTCTGTTTTAACAGTCTGAATTTTAAAATGGATTATTTCATAATCCTTCAGAATCTATCCGGTAGTGGAAGCTCTAAAATAACTACAAGAAAATGCTAACATGTCCTTTAATTTCATAAGTCAGTGGTATCCAGTCTATTCCGGAACAAGGGAGAATCCATAATGATGGCTCGGCTGTTGAAACTTAAGCAGGTTCAGTGAAGCAGCAGAAGAGCCCTTGCCTGTAGCTGCTGTGTTCTGTCATGCACAGACTATTATAGCACAGGTTGTGTCTCTCTCTTAATCAACTTGTCCGATTATGGATGTCTCTCATCTGTACTCTAATATGGGCCGATAGGCAACTTGGAGAGATTCTCATAAATTTATGAATAATGTCACACAGCCCAGAGCCCAAAACACACTATGTGCCCTGCTGAGGAACAGACTGTTTTCAAACTAGGAAATGCCAGTGTGGCCTGATTACCAGGTGTGGTCCCTGGTTGTAGAGCTCCTCTGTCCCCAGTGCTCAGCAGAGTTGAGCGGTCTGGAATCTTCCTGGCGTTAGATAAGCTCAGGGCCAAGTCTATAAGTGCCATACTGACAGCCCTCCGTTGTGACTCCTGTGGAACAACAGATCAGTCATGGCAAACAAGTGGAGCTTGACACTGGCAGGGAGACCTGCACTGCTCAGTCCCATGCCTGCCTGGCTACTCTCTAACACACCCAAGTCTAAGTGACAACTCCACACAGGGATAGGTCAGTCTTCCCCTTGTGGCCCACACCATCTCACTGGCTCCACCTGCAAGTTCACACACACTGTAAATTGTCAGGCTGGGTCTTCATTCAACGCAAATGCCCTGCAGAGTTTCCTGCTGGGTCTTCACCGGAGTCTGCTGGATGCACTGTGGGTCTTTGTGCTCTGTCCTCACCCCACAAATCTGCACATACTGTGGATCTTCATGCTGAGTCTTCAGAGTACAAAGCCACATACACCGCATACCTTCATGTTGAGTTCACTCTACGAGGCCACCACACTGCAGATCTTACCAGTGTAACTTCATTTGATTACTCTCAGACCATCTACTTTTTGTATTGCAGGTTGTATCAGTTTGCCCGATTGAACCCTGAGCTGGATAGCATGCAGTTCAAACTAAAGGCATGCAGGCTTGTCTGATGCCTAAGCAGCTCCATGAATGGAGGGCAGTTTCTTCTTTCTCCATTCAGAGGCCTTTGCTCTTTCTCTCTCTTGTTTGTGGTCTCACTTGCTCTAGCTCTCTCTGTGTGTTTTATGGCTCTCTCTCTCTCTCTCTCTCTCTCTCTCTCTGTCTCCTAAAATTATGGTTTTTCTCTTTCAAATAATTTTCTCTAAAGGTTTGTTGCCCCCAAATTTGAGTATTGGTCAATACTTTTTCTGGGTTCTGTGCACTGTAAATCTTATGTCATTCAGTTTTTACAAGGACCAGGCAAGTGGTGGGGTGAGAGGTGACGATGAGCCACGTCTTCACCAGCACCTGCTTCTGAGTGATGATACCAACTCCGTTCAACGAGATGACGAAAGTTGTTTAATAACAGCCTTTCAGGAGTTCCTTGCTAACACGCAACATCCGTGCATGTTAAAAATTACTATCAGGTTTGTGATACCATTTCTGCCTCTATCCTTACTTCATATCTCTGGTATAAGCAGAACAGGCACAGTTATTTTTCCACAAAAATGTTAAATAAATTCACACTCAGTTGCCTAGCCATGATGTGATTAGTTAGAGGTAATGCCAAGACTAGAATTCCCTAGACTCTCGAGTTTTCCTCCTACTCAGGAATGGCAAGTTCTAACATTTTCCTCAATTAAGAGTGAAACCATCCTATATCAAATACAGATACATAACATTGTCACTTATCGTTCAAATACTTTTGAAAACATACAGCGTATATACTGTTAAGTACTAAGAATTTTGCTTAGTTGACGGAGTCCAGTTTCCCTTATGAGCTTGGTGTTCCTTGTTAAGAACTTTGAGAGGAGTTATGTGATATTTCTTTTTTATTTTTTGTGATATTTCTTAGAGTATTGTTATTGCTAGGGCTCTAATTAAACAAACAGGACCAGAATGTTCTTTAAAAATAAACGCTTTTGCTGGGTGTGGTAGCACATGCTTTTAATCCCAGCACTTAGGAGGCAGAGGCAGGCAGATATCTGTGAGTTCTAGGACAGCCTGGTCTACCATAGTAAGTTCCAGGTTGGATGGGGCTGCAAATAACAAATACAAAAGCAAAAAAACTACAACAAAAAAGAACTTTATTCTAATATCTTAGAATAAACATACTTGACTTGTAAGAACCATAGAAGTGGACTTCAGTTGGTCACCACATGAGCACTCCACTCCCCAGAACTATTCACTGTTTCTAATGGTTTGGTGAGCAGTCACCCGTACTTGACCCACCAGCAAGAGGGGTGGGTGCGGCCTGCCCACCATGCCTCTGCCCGCAGCCTCCCTTGGTGTGCAGCCCATCCTCCCTCCCTGCTACTCAGATCTCTCCTCTCCAGTCTGCACATAGTCTTCCTGGCTCTTTGCTGGAGCCCACGATTCCCCAGGGCTGGATTTCTGTCTCCCCATGTGACCCTATCCATCACCTCTCCTTGGGGAAGCCTGGCATTGCCTCTGCCCCCAAGAGTCTCTTTTCCACCTTTGTAGCAGAGCCCTGGCCTGCTGACGTAAGCATTGGATCAGGAGAGTCGGTGGAAAGTCAGTGTGTGGAGCAACTTCTCATTCAGGGAGCTGGTGTTGAGCCCATCATCTGGGCCCACTGGGTCCGTAGTTACACTCCTTCCAGGCTTGTCTGATCAGCCCGCAGGTCACTGCTCTGAGAGCACAATTTGTTTCCTGCTAGGACGCTTCTTCCCTGCAGCCCCTGGGACTGTGCCCAGCTCTAAGGATTGCTTCCTGTTTCCACTGACTCTAGCCTTACCAGAGCCTTCCTGCAGATGTCTACATGGACCCCTGCTGAGTTTTTCTGACCACAAACAGGGACCATCTTCCCCTGGGCTCTCATCATTTTATATAAAGTTGCCGTACCACCCCAGATCTACACTGAGGATTTATTTATCCTAGTTTATTTTACATAGGAAAAGTAAAATTCAGCCAAATGAGTGGCCAAAGAGGAAACTGACCACGCATGACATCATGGCTATAGAGAGGCCAGCACCATAAAGACTGACTGCAAGGCCAGACCCTTGAGTTCTTAATGCAGTTTCTGTTTGTTACTGGGGGGTGGGGGGGTACAGCACAGCCTTGGCACCGGCAGATCTAACAAATCAGGCTTGGCCACCTGTCCTCAACAGGCCAACTGAAGAAATAAAGTGAAAAGAAGAGAAAGAGAATGTATTCAATGTGTTCCAGACAATGAGTAGGGATACCTTGTCAAAAAAAAAAAAAAAAGAAAAAAAAAGAAAGAAAGAAATTATGTCAAAAGTCCTATAAAGCCCCATGGATTTTGTTTGTAATTAGGACTCAGAACTTCGGAGTGGTAGCTCGTCTGGGTCTGTCTGCTAGCTTAATAAAAGTGAGCTTGCCCGGTGTGGTGGTGCATGCCTTTAATCCTAGCACTCGGGGGGCAGAGGCAAGCAGATCTCTGTGAGTTCAAGCCAGCCTCGTCTACACAGCAAGCTCCAGGCCAGCTGGGACTAAAGGGAGACCCTGTCTCAAAAATACCCCCCCCAAAATAAAATAAAAGTGAGCTCTCCAATCTCCAGGTGCATGCTTAATTTCTCAGCTTCCTGATCTACAACATGACCAAAAGTCAGAACTATGCAAACTCTATTTCCAGGAGTCAAGCTCCCCTCTTGGATGAAACCCCAGCTTTTCACTTCCGGGATGAGATTCCCAAGGAGAAGTCTGAGTCCCTAGAAACCACTGCTTCACTAGTCTAATAGCTTAAGGGAGGAGCACAGTGCCTCTCTACAATATCTTTCTTCCTGCCAGGACCATACATAAAGATACATGGTCTTAGGAAGGGGTTGCTATGGTCACTCAGCTTAGAAATACACATATTGTGTCTCTAATAGTAGACATGAATTACCACTGTTCAAACCACCCATGGTGCCAGAGCCAGGACTAGAAAAACACCACAACCATAAATTATGTAAAGTATAAAAAACTGTGGCCTTCTGTTGCTTCCCTGTAGAGGTCAGGTTTAGCGCAGCAGTGGAGGGGGACAGCAAGTGTGTTTCTGGGCCCCGTCCCTGAGTGCTTCAGGCTTTGCTTCTAGTGCTACTCACTGTTCAGGGTCTCTGCCACTTCCCTTCTTCCTGAAGCTCCAGAGCCAAAGAACACAGGGTTTTCTTCTGTCTGCAGAGCAATTATGAAAGAACACAAGCTGTGACAGATCATTCCTTTCGTTTCTTTAAAGTCTCGAAATGCCTGAAGGGTGATTTATGAAACACCAAAGTAGAGAGCACTGATCAATTCTAAACAGACTGTGGCCACAGAGCTGAGTGTTGGTAAAAGTGTGTGCAAGCCCTGCGTCTTGGGGTGAGGTCTTCAGCTCACTGCTCCCATTATGTAACTTTGGTTTGATGCCCAGCCCTGGGTTCCCATGACTGTGCTGACACACACTTTCAAATCTTGGCCTTGCATTCCACAATTTGTTGCTCTTTGTAAGGCAGCCTGAGATCCTAAGCAAGCTACAGCCTGTCAAAGTCAGGGATAAGAAAGGACTTCCTGCTGCAAAAGCAAAGATCATGGCCCTCTGTTGACACAGTTACCACCAGTTCCCATGCTGGCACAGCCCAAGGCCATCCTCTGGCTGGCTCTGTAGTCACCCAATTGCTCCTGTCCCTGCCAGAGAGAAACCTTGTGTCCTAATGAGGCCCCATGTATATGAGCTTGCATTTCTTCATCAAATATCTTTGGATGACAGAATGTCACAGGGGGCGCGATCTGAGGGCTGGCTGCTGCTCTGGAGTCCAGGTTCTTTGGACAAAGAACTGAACACTCAGAAAGGAATGAAAGCTCAGAGTGGTGTAAAAGCAGGCTTTTACTGAGCAAAGGGCAAGAAGTGAAGACACCCTGCTAAGTGGGGTCCCCAGAGCTGGTAGACCACAAGGTAACTTCAGGGATGGTTCTTTTATAATGTCCCCAGGTCTTTCTCTCTTTTGAACTCCTCTCTCCACATCTTATATTTTGGCCAGACAGCCCCAGGCAAGATAGAGATATCTGAAACAACTGCCCTTTTTGACCGATGGTCTTGTCAGGTGGAGAGTCCTATTTTTTGGTGTATGGTCTTGTTTTGACACAGTCCAGCGATTAAGTGGGAATGCTTCCTTCCCTCTTTCCAACTTTTGTCCCAAATGCCCACCCTTAGTTAACTCCTAACATTCCCCACTCTTGGGACATGGTTAGCCTTCTGCCTGAGGATCAAAGGGACAGAGAGAGATCTGGCTTCTTCACATTGGGTGGGGCTAGAATTAAGGATCCATCTTTCTTGCTTCTTCAATAAATCAATTATGTTCATCAAGCTTTCTTTCTCTTCTGTTATAGTTTTTGTAATGCTATTTTATATTTCATTTAGGACCACCAGAACATTTAATATGCATCTTTAAGTAACCAGGGTTTAAACCAGTTCTTTTGAGTAACCAGTGTTTAAACCATTTAACTCTGTTTTCTTATGTTGATATTGCAATATAAGGCTGCACTTCGACTCATTTTAAAACTTATGTTGCAGTATGTTGTTTGACTGTTTTTTACTTATTTATTATGTGTATGAGTGTGCAGAGAACATCAGATCCCCTGGAACTGGAGTTATAGATGGTTATTAGCCACCATGTGGATGTTGGGAGCCTGTCCCAGGTCCTCTGCAGGAGGAGCCAGTGGTCTAAACTGCTGGACATCTCTCCAGTCTCCTCTTTACTCTTTTATATTCGTATTTTCTGGAATCTTCGTTCCTTCACGTAGTCTCTATGTCTATGGTCAGTTTTTCTGTTTTTCAATCTGGAAAGGTCTCATTTACTATTTGTTCCTGTGAATCAGGATTTTACCAACTTTTAACTGGGAATGTCTTTATTTAATCTTATGTTCTGACAGCTTAAACAAGGTATAACTATAAGTCACATATATTTAAAGTGTTATCATGACACAGGCACATGCATGTACCTAAAAGAAAATACACATCTCCATCAACCCCAAAGCTTCCCTGGGTTCCTTTAAATCCATTCCTCCACAGGTGACCACTAATCTGATGTCTGTCACTGTGGAAAGATTTTACAGTTTTCTAGTATATTTTCTTCTTTGGTTTTCTCTGCCCCAGGGTAATGTAGTGTATTCTTAGCTAGTTCCATTTGTTTGTTTATTTTTCTAATTCACAATATAAGAGCACAGTTGTTTTCAGATCACATTAACGTTGCTCAGTTTGCCATACAATTAGGTAATTGGTGCTAGCATCCACAGATGAGAGATAGCATTCGTTGTTTGCTTTTCTGGGATTGTGTTACTTCACCCAGCATGATATCTTCTAGCTCCATCCATTTACCTGCAAAGTTCATGATGTCATCTTTCTTTACCACCTAGCTAGTTCCATTTATGGTCACGTAGTACTTCACTGCTGGAATAGTAGGTATACACTGATCATTAGTTACTCATTTATCTCTTGAAGGGTGCTTGGATTTTTCTAGTCTGGGGTTAGCATTAATAAATGTTGATATGGGCATTTTTTTTGGTCTTTTCGAGACAAGGTCTCTTTGTAGCCCTAGCTGTCCTGGAACTCACTCTGTAGACCAGGCTGGCCTTGAACTCACAAAGATCCACCTGCCTCTGCCTCCCGAGTGCTAGGATTAAGGCGTGCGCCACCACGCCCAGCTATTTTTTATGTGTATGAATGTACTGTCTGCATGTAGGTTTGTGCACCTGTGTCGTGCAATGCGGCGGAGGTCAGAAGAGGGTGTCGGATTCCCCTGGAACTGGAGTTCTCCTGGAATTGGAGTTATAGATGGTTCTCAGCCGCCATGTGGTTGCTGGGGATCAAACCCTGGTCCTCTGCAAGAGCAGTTGGCGCTCTTAACTGCTAGGCTATCTCTCCAGCCCCGATATGGGCATTTTTATCCAAAACCTTACACTTCAAATGCATCAGTTCTAGAGGTGGAACAACTGGATGATATGCAGGCCATTGCTTTCTATGTATTTGGAAAAGTACCTTCTGGAGTGTCTTCCAGAAGTTATGAGAGTCAGGTTGACATCTGTGTCAACTTCAGCATCAACTTGGCTGGATTTGGAATCCTCAAGGAGACATACAGTATGTAGTGTCTGTGAGGTGTCTGCAGAGAAGTTTAACTAGGCAGGAAGACCCACTCGATGTCGGCAGCCCCTTCCCATGGACTTGGGTCCCAGACTGAATCACAGAAAACAGGAGGACCAGCACAGGCTTGCTCTCTTCCCTGGTCTCCCAGCCACAGACTCCTTGAACTCTCCCCACCATCCCTGCCATGATGGGCAGTGTCTCTCCAACTGAACCACAGCAAGCCCAGGGCTGGTTTCTTCCAGCTCACCCCTGACCCATCCTTATGGCAGGCTTTCACCCATGGGCTTCACAAGAGCGGCAGCCGGGGACTCAATCTGCTTTCCCTGAAGACTGGATTTGTCTCTGGTGCAGTAATATAATATAATATAATATAATATAATATAATATAATAAGAAATACTATATAATAAAATAGTATATAAATGTATATAAATAATAAATAATATATTATTAAAATATAATATAATAATAGCTCTCTGGTGTAGCCATTGATGTGCCTGTTAAAGAGCTTTCCTGAACTGGTATTGAGATTTTGTTACATTGCTTTGTGAATTGAGAAAGTGCTATTAGCCTTAGTCAGGCCTTTTTTCATGCAACTATGTCACCAAGCCTAAGATATTTTTTATGATTTCATGCGAAGAACCAAAGGTTAGCATTTTGAGCTTTTCCTTTATACTGTGTAATTTTTGTACTTTTGTTAGAAAAACATACTCATGCAGAAGATCATTGATCTTTTCTCATTTTTCCTGTCATCACTATTAACTAGTTACTACTATTTGTAAAAAATTCTACCTAACAACCCCAAAATATATTTTTCATATTGAAATATTTACCAGTATAGATGATATTTATTCCTTTTTAAAGTAATCTCTAAAAATGGTAAAGAGCTGAGTAATCTATGCATAAGGAAATTAATTAGAAATGAAAAAATATATGAATTTGGAAAAAAAATCTATGAATGTATTGTAACTAAGCCAGTTTTGTTTTTCAGTTGTTTTGTTTTGATTTTGAGACAAGGTCTCCTTGGAGCCTCAGCTGGCCTGGAACTTGTTAGATAGACCAGGCTGGCCTTCATCTCACAGGGAACCACTTGCCTCTGCCTCCTGAATGCTGGGACTAAAGGTATGTGTCACCATATCTGGTTAACAAAAGTTTTAAAATATTTGATAAATTAAAAATAGTTTAACTGGGGCTGGAGAGATGGTCTTGCGGTTAAGAGCACCGACTGCTCTTGCAGAGGACCTGGGTTCAATCCCCAGCACCCACATGGTGACCGAGAACCGTCTGTAACTCCAATTCCAGGAGAACTCCAGTTCCAGGGGAATCCAAGACCCTCTTCTGACCTCCGTGGCATTGCACGACACGGGTGCACAAACCTACATGCACACGGTACACTCATACACATACAAAAATAAATAAATAAATAAATAGTTTAACTGTAGAGATGTCTCAGCAGGACTAAGAGCACTGACTGCTGTTCCACAAGACCCATGTTCGATTCTCGGTGCCCACATGGTAGCTAACAGTCATCTGTAACTCCAGTTCCAGGGGATTTGATGTCCTCTCTGGCATTGCACAACACGGGTGAACAGGTGAACTTACATATATGCAGGCAAAACACTAATACACATAGGATATAAATACATTTTTTAATTTTTAAATATTTTAACTAGATTAAAAGTAAAACTTAAAAATAGAATTCTTGCAAGATATGGATAACACAGTAATAAGGGGGAAATCTGGAGTATTAAATGTTTAGGTGAAAGAGTCAGAGACATCCAAAATCTACAGGATTACAAACATCAGTGGCTATTGATCTTTTCTTATTTACAAACTAAAATATGCACAGTGAAGAACACTGCAAATAAAATATTAAAATATTTGTAAGAACACTGAAACAAATTAAGAACTCGAGCTCAAATACAGTGCATTTCCACAATAAAATGCATAAAACATCGATGACAGAAAGAAAAAGACCCAGAGAAATGGATCCACATCCCAGTCCAGAATCAGAAAACAGGCTTTGAGACCTATGTGGCAAATTGTGCCAGGGTGACTGTCAGGCCAGCCACTTGGTGGTGCCGCAGGACCTCCATGAAACCCTGCAGATCGCTTTAGGTGGGTTAGCCTCTCCACCCCATGTGATCGAGCAACTTGAATGAGATGGTGCAGGAGAGTCAGTCAGCTGTGACTCATAAGGAAAAATGAAGAAACAGAGACAGCTGGGAGCCTAGCTGACCCTCCCATAAACTGATTTCCCTTTTGGGCTCCCACATAACTTGTCCCGACTGCCCTGGCCATTGTTTGATGTTTCCCAGAATCGACTAGAACCTTTGCTGGTCAGAAATCCCTGGTCTGAATGGCTAAGAAGGAAAGTATGCAAATAAACATAACTGTGCTGGATCCCAATGTGTGGGATGAATGGATCTCCCCCAGCTTTGCTGGGTCATTGGAGAGCCCTAGAAAGAACCTCCTACCAGACAGTCAGATTCTCCAGTAATGGCAGACCATGCCCCACTCATCCAACACCCACCTTGCCTTGTCAATGAAGACGCTTGCTGTGGTCCTCAGGAGGTACACTCCGCATCACACGCTTTGCTACTGTTCTGGACTCGGTTTGTTCTTATGTCTCTAAGGCTTCATGGTACATTAGCCATTTATTTAAGCTATCTCTGATTTATTCTTAATGTTGGCACTTAGTGCTATAAACTTCATCTTAGAATTTTGATATGTTGTATTTTCTTTTTCCTTCCTTCCTTTCTTTTTTTTTCTTTCTTTCTTTCTCTCTTCTTCCTTCCTTCCTTTTTCTTTCTTCTTTCTTCTTTCTTTCTTTCTTTCTTTCTTTCTTTCTTTCTTTCTTTCTTTCTTTCTTTCTTTCTTTCTTTCTTTCTTTCTTTCTTTCTTTCTTTCTTTCTTTCTTTCTTTCAAGACAAGGTCTCCCTGGAGCCCCAGCTGGCCTGGAACTCACTATGGAGACCAGGATGGCCTTGAACTCACAGAGATCCACCTGCCTCTCCCTCCTGAGTTCTGGGATTAACAGTATGTGCCACCACACCCAGGCCTGTACTTTCAGTTTTAGTCAATTCTATGATTTAAAATTTTTCCTTCTCGATTACTTCAGTGACCCAGCCCTCAGCAGTGTGAGGAAACTCCATGAATTTGTCCTCTTTCTGTAGTCATGATTGCTATTGCTATTCAGATGTACTCCACTGTGGTCAGATAGGATACAAAATGTTATATTTGTTATATTTGTTGAGACTTGCTTCGGGTCCTACTATATGTCATAGTTTGGAGAAAGTTCCATGGACTGCTGAGAAGAATGTGTAATCTTTAGTGTTTGAGTAGAAGTTTATAGAGATGTCTGTTAGGGCCATTGGATTTGTAAAGTCATTTAACTCCAGTATTTTTCTGTTTATTTTTTTGTCCGAATGAAGTGACTCACTATTATTGTTTTGGGGATTAATCTATGACTTTCTAGCTATTAGTATTTGCTTCATGAAATTGAGTTCACCTGGTTTTTGTGCATACAGGTATAGACTTATAAGAACCTCTTGATGAATATTTTTATAGCTTTGGTTTAAAGTCCACTTTGTTAGATATTAGAATAAATACACCTGTTTTTTTCCTAGTTCAATTTAAAAAAAATTTAATTTATTTTTATTTTATTTGTGTGAGTGTTATGCTTGCATGTGTGTAAGTGCATCCATGTCATGCAGTGCCTTAGAGGTCAGAAGAGGGTGTCAGAGATCCTAGAACTGGATTACAGATGGTTGTTAACCACCACATGGGTGTTGGGATTCAAACCCAGGGCTTCTGCAAGAACAACCAGTGCCTTTAACCGGTGAGCCATCTCTCTAGACCTCCTAGTTCAATTTTTAGTTACTATTCTCCATCTTTTTACCTGAAGGTTGTGTTTGTCTTTGGTGGTGAGGTATGTTTTTTGAAAGCAGTGAAACCATGCTTCCTGTTTTCTAGTCCAAATAGATAGCTTATTTATTTTTATTAGGGCATTGAGACCATTATTATTCAAAGTTACCATTAAAGGATATGTGTAAATTTCTGTCGTTTCGTTGCTTTTATGCTGCTCTCAGACTTCTTTTGATGGATTGTATTGTTTAATTTTCCTCTGTGGTCTCTTGGGTATGTTCATCCTTGTCTCTGGTCCAAAGCATTTGCCTTGATATCCTTCATATAGTAAATTTTGTTATAGATTCCTTTGGTCTATTTTTATTATTAAAGGCTTTTATTTCTCCTTTAACTACGGCAGATAGTTCTGCTGAGTATAAGTTTGATTATCTTCACTGAATATTTTTTGTAAATAGTAAAGGTATAAATTAACCACCAACCTGGCCTATTCATTTTGGTTTACATAACCAACAAGGACAATCAAAGCAACTTATGGATTTCTGATCACTTTCTTTGGTGCTAGTTAGATTCTTGTACCAGGAAATCATAACCAATCATGCAGTAATCTTTATTTATTGACTTACTAGTTATATGTGCACATGTGGGTGGGGTGTGCATGCACATGTGTGCTCGTTTGTGTCTATATTGGTACCTTCATCTCAAGTACTCCACATTGCTTTCAGTGTCTCTTACTGAGCTTGGAACTCCAGTTTGGCTACCTGGTTGGCCAGCAAGCTCAGGGATCCTCCTATCACCCCTTTCCAAGGAATGAGGTTACAGGCACAGACCACTGTGACAGGCTTTCTAATGTGGGTGCCGGGGGTAGAACTTGGGCCCTGATGCTTATATAGCAGGCACTTTACCCTTTGAGCCATCCCCAGTGGTCACCCCCACAGTGTCACTCCCATGAAGGAAGTTCAGATGATTTCAGGGCATTTGTGAGATGGGGGGGGGGGTCACATACTATTATAATCTCTCTCTTTTTAAAATTAAAAAGTTATTGTAACATATAAATGGTGCACATTTCTGAGGTGTCATGAAATGTCTTGAGACCTGGTCACACCATGCAGTGCTCAGGTCATAAGAGGCATTTCTATCTCCTCAAATTCTGGGATTTTTGACATTTTATTTTGCAGTGAAAACACTCGGAGTTCTTTCTTGTAGGTTTCTGAAATACGCAGTTCAGTGCTGCTCTTAGCACTCATTATCCTGGACCTGCAGAACTCACTTCTCTGTGGTTCGGTCCTAGTCATGCTCATCGCTCTTCCCCTCACTCCTCACAGCTCCCTCTGGCTTCCCTGAGCTCCATCCTCCCCTGTGAGCACCACTCTACCCTCAGCCATATCAGATGAATGGCTGTAGACTCCACCCAAGAGTCACATCATGAATCACACACCCGTTTATGCCGGGGACTTCACCTAGCAGAATGACCTCAAGTTATATCCCATGGGACCCCAGATGATGGGACTGAAGACTCTACCCATGACAACTTTTAGAACAACAAAAAGACAGGTTAATGGGGTTCATGTGGACCAAAAGCAGAATTAATGAGTACTTATGGAGAGGAAGAGGACTAGCAAAGTGGGCTACAAGGACTGGAATGTGGGTGGTGGGTGACTTAGAACAAAGTAAAATAGCACACGTATGAAAATGCTATAGTAACACCATTACCTGGTATCCTAACCCAAAAATTAGTGAAAAATGAAATATACCCATATCGGCAAACAAAGAACTGTTAGAACTGGTTGATGAATTCAGTTTTAAGACATGAAGTCAGCATGCGAGTCTATCATTGTAGAGCTGGAGAGATGGGTTGTGATGAGCCCATGCTGCTCAGCGCAGAACTGGAGTTCGTTCCCAGCACTCATAGTGGGCAGCTCACAACTGCCTGTAATTCCCACTGCAGGGGATCCAATGCCCACTTCTGGCCTCTGAAGGTACATGTACACATGTGTACGTACCCACACACAGACACCCATGCATACACATCCATTAGACTATATGAAAGAAAGGAATCAAGAAAGAGTCCCATTTGCAATAGCTACAAAGAGCCCCATCCAGGAATAAATTTAAACCAAGAGGTGAAATATCTCCATAATGGAAACCATGAAATAGGGATGAAAGAAATGGATGAGAATCTAAGAAACAAAGCAAAAGGCAGAAAAGCATTCTGAGTTCACGGATGGGAAAAATCAATTACTATTAAAATGTCTATGCAACTCACTGGGCATGGTGGTACACACCTTTAACTGGGAGGTAGGTGGATCTCTGTGAGATCAGGGCCAGCCTGGTCTACATAGTGAGTTCTAGAGTATCTGGGGTAACAGGGAAACCCCATTTTAAAACAAACAAACAAAAATGTCTATACCACTTAAAGCAATTACAGATCCAGCACTATGTCTATCAACATAACAGTGACAGTCTTCACAGAGTCTGCCATCACAATTCATAGATAGAAGCACACACAGCACACACTCCTGGAAAGCCAGGCTACCTATCCCCAGCACAAAGAACAAAGCACAAAGCAGGAGGTATCACCCCACCTCACTTCAAAGCAAGCTACATAACCACCCATTTTCTTTTCTGTATGTAAATAAATATCCTAGACTTTGGAAAGTTATACAACTTCTCAATGAATTTTGTGGGGTGGGGGAAGGACTCTACCTGACTTGTGTGGGTGGATTCAGCTTTTATGTGGGCGTTAGGGATTTAAACTCAGATCCTTGTGCTTGTGCAGCAAGTATTTTGCCTACAGAAGCATCTTCCCAGCTTTCAATAAATTTAGGAGCCAGAACTGAGACCTTTTGGAGGCTGGGTAAAAACTGAAATATTCACAAGATTAACCCAAACTTATATAACATTTGAGTCTCCATGGAAGTATGTTAAATAGATGTCTCTTACCATAATTCACTAAAGAAATTCCAGGATGCATAAAAATACTGAAATTGCATGTACCAATCTATTTTAGGAGAAAGTAATATTTTAGTTTTACTGCAATGTAATTCATATACCATGCAAATCAGTGGTTTTTGAGACCAGTCTGCGTTATACAGCCACAGTATAATTTTAGAACATTTTTGTTTTTAAAGAAATCTCATACCTATGAGCAGTCTCTCTATTTTGCCAGCCACATCCTTTCTATCCCATACAGCCCCTGGCAATGTTAATGTGTTTTGCATTTTCACAGGCTAACAAAGTCTGGGCATTTCACACAAAAGGAATGACACAATGTGTGATCCTCTCATCCTTTGAAAACTCTGTTTTCTCTAGGTACATATCTAACAATAT
Source organism: Rhizomys pruinosus (assembly GCA_009823505.1). Classification (NCBI taxonomy): domain Eukaryota; kingdom Metazoa; phylum Chordata; class Mammalia; order Rodentia; family Spalacidae; genus Rhizomys; species Rhizomys pruinosus. Next base: position 2,286,145 of record VZQC01003744.1, on the reverse strand, counting down.
TGAATCTTTAAAATGCTTTTCAAGAAAAGATTTGAGTTTTTTATTATGAGAATGCAATATTAATATACAACATTTGGGAAAAATATGCCCATAAATGAATCTCTTTCAAAAGTCCAGCTGTTGGGAGTAAACAACTTGCCTAAGAGGAGAAATAAAATTTGAGTGAGGAGATACCAGTTTATACTAAATTTCCCGATGGGAAAATGCAAAAACAGTTGCTGGTCATGGATAAAAGGTCATAATTTCTGGCCACAGGAGTTATTTTGAAAAGGACTTGTAACATTCATGAAGTTTATACAAGGGCCAAAGTTATGTTTTTATGAGACAAATTAAAATCTTCAGATTCATGGCAGGCCAAAGAGCGATGGCCTCAGGAAGTGGGGGCTGGGACATGGCAGCTTCTGCCTCTTTGTAGTCCTTCCCAGGAGTTTCTTTTCTCCAGTCAGCCTTTTCCTGACCACTAGAGCAAATGAGAGTGTCTTATATTCACCTCCAAATGGGCAAATGTGTTTTGCAGATCTCTCTTCACCAAGCTCAGAAGGTGTAGCCACAGAGGGGTGTGGTGAGCACTGGCCCTTGGCAGATTCGAGATTTCATCTTCCCTTGGCTCTTGAATCTCAGACAAGTCTATTTAGTTTTCTGACCCTCAGATTCCTCCTTCATGAAACACAGACAAAAATTCAAGACTTTCCACCTTGTTATAATGATTAATTAATGTGGCTAAATGCTTAGTCTGAGGTCTGGCTTGCCGTGAAGTCTTGGTAATGCCACTTGGTGTATTTCCCAGAGAAGGTTTTTAGATAAAGACAGTTAAAGAAATGGAGATTTGGGGCTGGAGAGATGGCTCAGTGGTTAAGGGTGCTGGCTGACTGCTCTTGCAGAGAACTCGGATTCGATTCCCAGCACCCACATGGCGGCTAAGAACCGTCTTTAACTCCAGTTCCAGGGGAATCCGATGCCCTCTTCTGACCTCCACAGCATTGCACGACAGGGGTGCACCAACCTGCATGCCGACAGTACACTCATACACATAAAAATAATAATAAATAAATTTTAAAAAAATTTAAAAAAGAAGAGATGAAGATTTAAGATAACTTACCTGCAATATCAAGCCCATCTGTCTGTAGCCAAGTGAGCCACAAGTTTTCATCCTCTCTTATGGGCACAGAAAACACACTACTGTGTGCCCCAGTCCCTCTGTGGTGCTTGGAATAGTGACTTTTGACCTTTCAACTCTGGAAACCCACTGCTCCTTAAAGCCCCTTTGGACTGTCTCTCTTCTTGGAATACAGTGTGTTTGGGAAGATTACAGCAGTTACTTTGCAAATTAAGGACGGAATTTTTACATTGAGAACAAGCATCTCTCTGCCCTCCAGGCACCAAGGAAAGGCTGCCCCACACAGATTACCAGCACTGTGCTCCTAGACATCTGGCTGTACGGTGCTGCCCTTCCCCTGCAGACCGATCCTCACTCTGCTGAGATCCATAGACCTGAGTTGGGCAGGTGGAACCCAACAGCTTTCCGGTGGGTCGTGGCCGCCTTCCTTTTGTCAGCAGCCATCCAGTGGATGAGAAGAGGCATCTTGGTATAGTTTAAATGTGTTTATTTCTTTACCACTGATTCCAAGAGTCTTTTTTATAGTTGCAGTATCAGACTTTTTTTTAAATTTTATTTATTTTTGTATGTGTATGAGTGTAGTGTCTGCATGCAGGTCTGTGCACCCGTGTCGTGCAATGCAGCGGAGGTCAGAAGAGGGTCTCGGATTCCCCTGGAACCCGAGTTCTCCTAGAATTGGAGTTACAGATGGTTCTCAGCCGCCATGTAGGTGCTGGGGATCGAACCTGGGTCCTCTGTGAGAGCAGTCAGTGCTCTTAACCAGCCCAAAGTATCAGACTTTTAAAAAACATTCTTACTGGAGCTGGAGAGATGGCTTAGCAGTTGAACACTGACTACTCTTCCAGGGGACCAGAGTTCAATTCCCAGCACATGCATGGTGGCTAACAACCATCTGTAGCTCCAGTTTCAGGGAATCCAACCCCCCTCTTCTGACCTCTGAGGGCATTGTACCATATGGGTGCACTTACACAATGCAAGCAATACACTCATACATACAAAATTAAAGTATTATAAAATACTTTTATCGATTCAAGAATTCTATATAATGTATTTTGATCATATTCAGACCCCTTCTCCCCTTCACCACCTAACCCTACCATCCCCCGCAACTTCACATCTTCTATTATTATTTGTCTTTTATTCTTTCAAAGGCCTATTGATTCTAGTCTGTGCTTCTCAAGTGTTCTTGGGTGTGGGTCTATTTCCTGGAATCTCGTTAACTTACCAGGCATCACACCATTAAGGAAACCTGGCTCTCCTTCTCCCAGCATCTATCAATTGCCAATAGGTCTTCAGCTAGGGCTGGGGCTTCCTGCTGCCTTCCGTCCACGCTGGGCCCCTGCCTGCCTGGTTTGCTCAGGTTTCACACATGGTGTCATGAGTGCTGTGCATATGTGCAACTGCCCTGTGGTATCCAGACAACAGCTTCCTCTATTCATCTACCACCTCTGGCTCTTAGAATCTTTCTCCTCCCCTCTTCTGCAATGACCTCTGAGCCTTGGGAAGAGAGGATGCAATATAGGTATTTTATTTAGGGCTGGGCACTCCGAATCTTCCTCTCTGCAGGTTGACCATTTGAGGGTCTCTGTGTTACTCTGCACCAGCTGCTAAAAGAAACTTCTTGGGTGAGTGTTGGACGTATGAATCTTTTCATGCAGATATATGATTTAAAATTGTTTCCTCCAGGTCCTGCTGGCAATTTTTCATTCCATACTTTAATAATGGTTGAGTTCTCTGGATCATGTGTTCTTCATCTAGGATGAATTTAAAGTAGCTTTTCCACATGCAAATTCACATTTTCCCATTTATTAATAGACGTTATGATGTCTATGATTGGTTTTGAGTTCAGTTTCATATAGTATAAAACACAGATGACAATTATTTGTGAAGAGATGTAATCGCTCCAGTACTGTTTACTGAAAGAGCCCTTTTTTGTCTCCCATCTTTGCTGAAAATCAACAGACCATAGATGTGAGTCCTCTTAGACCGCACCTCACTTTCCGCAAGGCTCACATCTCCATGTCCACACCACATGGTCCCACCAGGGTTGCACTGTGAGCTGTGAAACAGTGCTGTGACTGCCCTGGCTGTGTAAGCACTTCTAATAGCCTGGTGCTTCACATTTCCAGACGAACTTTAGGATCGAGTTTTCAGCTTCTTCAAACGGGAAACCAGCAGGGTGGGGGATTGTTGGGAAGAGCTGGAATGTTGTCCCTGGTGAGTCTTCTGAACCTTGATTAAAGCACAGCTTTCTACGTATCACATCCTGTGTGATTTTTTTCAGAATACTGTCCAGTTTTACATGCACTGGTCTGATGTACATATTGACCAGTTTATCCCTGTGTATAGCATGTCACGCTGGTTGTATTACTGTAAATGTCATTGTATGTTCAATTTCAACTTTTTTTTTTGAGATTGGGTCTCTCCCTTTAGTTCCAGCTGGCCTGGAACTCGCTATGTAGACCAGGCTGATCTTGAACTCCCAGAGATCCGCCTGCTAGGATTGAAGGTGTGTGCCACCATGCCTGGCTCAATTTCAACTTCTAATTTATATTGCTAGCATACAGATCTTAACTGAGTTTTCATTATTTATCTTATGTCTGCCAACATTCTTACATTCACTTATTTTCAAATAAATATTTTCTGCAAGTTCCATGGGATTTTCTACATAACTATCTTCACAAATTTTTTTAATTTACCTTTTCATTTTCACTACAGACATCTGTCTCCTTCCTTCCTTTCTCTCTTTCTTTTTCACTTTAATGCACCAGCTAGGAGTCTAAGTACAGTGTTTAAAAACAGTAATGGGGGATGTGCTGTGGCCCTTTCTTGAACCTGGGGGGAAGAGTTCAGTGTTTGTTGTTAAGAGTTGTGCCTACTGTGGTCGTTTGAGGCACGTTTATCAAATGTCTCAGTGGACCAAATTTTCACCCATTTCTTATTTCATTGATTTTCACACAGATCTTTTCTCAATTTCATTTGCTCTTTTATTTTTTATTTTTTGAGAGAGAACGTCTCAATTTGCAGCCTAGGCTGCTGGGAACTGGTGATACTCCTGTGTCTAGCCTGCCATTGCTGACACGACAAGCATGAACCATGGATGCATCATGCTTGGCTTCTTCTAGATCCCTCTGAGCACATGGAGGGTATTGGTGGGAGACATTCCTTTTACTAACTACTGTTCTTCCCTGACCTGTCTGTGTCTCTCAGCACACATGCATAACTTGATATACTGTGCTTTCTGTTAAAAGTATTTCCTACACTCTTGACTAAATTATCCTTAGACATGGGGGGATTTAGAAAGGGTAGGTCATTTTCAAGTGTCAGAGGGAGCAGACAGTCTCTTTCTGTGCATTCCTTTCTGTATACTGTAATTTTGCTGATTGCTCTCTAGAGTCCTACTGGGTCAAGTTTATCTTTATGTCGTGCAGACCTCCTTTGTCATTACTGATTTTCTCTCTACAAGTTCCGTTATTTTGATCCAAGAACTGAAATCTTTGCCCTCAATTGTGAATCTTTCCCTCCCTAAGTCTTATGTGTCCTGAAGCTCTGCAGGTTAACGCCTAGACACCTGGGATGTTTGTGATCTCTGGTTGAGCTGGAAGCTTCATCATTATGAAATGGTGCCAGTAATCAGTGGTCACACTCTGCTTTGAAATGTCCCTTTCCTTATTAAAGTGGCCTTTCCTCCTCTCTTCTGACTCGTTTTAGTATAACCTACATGTATCCATCTTAATTCCCTCAGTAGGTTTGCCAGATTATATCTAAAATGAATTTCCTTTAAGCAGAATATATCTGGATTGAGCTTTGCAAAATTTATCTAACCTGGTGATTTTGGATTTTTGATGTGTTTAGACCAGCTAATTTAATTTACAGGCTGTGCTTAAATGTACTATCTTATTACTTATTTTTATGTATTGCATCTGTTCTCTGTTCACTTTTCCCTCTGTAATTCTTTGTTATTTTATGATTGTTTGGAGTTTATATCATGTGTCTTTAACTTATTATGGTCTATTTTTATTTTATCAGATATCACTTCACAGTTTAAGAATTTTAGAGTATTATCCTACAATGTTTTTTTTTATCCCTTCTGTATTTGGAACTATTGTTGTCATGTGTTTTTGCTTGACTATTTGGGTAAATCCCACAAAAAATGGCTATTCTTGGTTCAGATATTTTTGTAACCCTCAAAGCCTTGTCGTGTCTGTCTGGCAAGTGGTTCCACGGTACAATTGGATACTTTCAAGGTCTGGCTTGTGACCTTCGTGATGGGCCCCGAGGAGTCCTAAGCCTCGTGCCTTTGCAGTCCTGGGTATTCTACTTTGTGTCCCACCCAGGAGGTGGACAGTTCTTCCCACCCTTTGCTCGATCCCAAAGCTGACCTTCAAGACCACCTGGAGACCTGGGAGAGGAGGCTGAGACCTTGCTGCCTGGTCTGGGTGATTCCCAGGCCTTGCCTGCCAATGGGGTCCCTGTTTGAAGAGACAAACCGTGTTCAGTCACCCCAGGGCAGCTTCCACCCGGTCATCTCAAGAGCACAGGGAAGACATAATCCTCTCACCCCTGAATGTGGGGTTTCCTGGATGGCCTTAGACTTGGACAGTGGGGAGCCTTTACTTCATAGGAGACTTGCCTGAGCTGGGCTGAGAAGAAAGACAGGATGGGAGTCCAAGAGCCCAGAGGTGTTAGGTGGCAGATTAAAGGATCAGAAGCCCAGGTCACCTACCAAGGCCTGGCCACGGGCGTCTTGGGAAAGGTAAAGTGAATCTGGGCCCTTTAACCCACTTAGGTTCATTGTCATACTTTGAAACAATGTGTAGACTTCCCACCCAGACAGTCTGAGCAGGAAGGTGTGGGAAGCCCTTCTTATGATCAGGTTACTCTAAAACACATTAGCTGATTCTATCTACAGCACTCTCTGTGTTGGGAATGGGCTTGAATTTAGAGCCACAAACTCTAATTCTGAGCCTTGTACTTCAGTGCAAAGGAAATTCCAGTCCAATTCAGGTTCACAGTCAAGGTCTGCTGGAAGACCTCTTCTGTCATGAGAACTTGGCCTCTCTGTGCTCTGACCCAGGGAGAAATGAGCTCTAATCAATACACCACATAGGTCTCTCTGCTATGGAAGTCTCCAGGGTGGACAGGGGTGGAGAAACTTGAGTTACAATCACCTTTACCCAGGGTCACAGAGGGTGAAAAGCCAGCAGGGGGCATTAATTTCTCTGCACTTTCACAGTCCAGTTTCTTTAAACCTGACTCTAAACTGTGCTCTGGTGCCCTTTTCTTTAAGTTCCTTGTCTTCATCCATTTCTCTCAGGCAGAAGAGTTCTATCCAAACTGTCTTTTCAGACAAGATGTTGATCTTAAAGGACATCAGGGCCTGCCCAGTGTCTGTGGCAGAGCACAGATGTGCTTCCTTTGTTGTGAAGCCCCAGCCTTCCTGGTGCCCTTGAACAGCTTCCAAGGAGTCAGGACATTCCTGGTGAGTCCCTGTAACTCACCAGGTTGAGGACAAAGTGGGGGATCCTTGGGGACAGGTCTACACTGGAGGCTAGATGGCAGTGCTGGTGTGGAGGATGACAGCTCCTCTCAGTGAGTTCATTGCAAATGAGGGTCGGGACGTCTTAAATCCCAGGATCTAGCAATGGAGGTAGCAGTGTTACTTTGCATCCAAGAAAAAGCTTTCTTCCATGGTTTGATGAATCTAAGGTGGAAGAAAGCATTTCGTAAAAGGGATTTTACTGTCTGTATTTGAAAAAATCACCCTTCAGCCAGATGGATCAGAAGTTATTTTTTTTCCAGAAGTATCCGTATGTTTTTGAACATTCTAGCAAAGGAAAAGCCCAGAAATGTCATTTTGCTAAAAGTATGGTAAAACCACATTCTCTCCCCAAAGAAACTCTAGAGCCGAAAGGGGAGTTGGATGTGTCTCTGGACTGCGCGAAGACAGCGCTGCCATCTGGACACTGACTATGCCTGGAGGGGACATCACCCAGGACTTGCAGAGCTCAGCCCGGGTCTTGGCCTCCTTGTAGTGACATAGGGGACGCAAATAAACACGAGCTCTTCAGCGGTGGGAGGCTGAAGCTTTGAAAAGTGCCTGGTGGCTTCGAGCTTTTAGAATCCATCTGAGTGCATGGATTTGAATGCTGGCAGCAAAGAACAAAGCTGTCACTGAGCCTGAAAGTAGAGCTGCTTGGCATGACCCTGGAAATGCAGAAAACTGAGCCAAGTGCTTGAGCCCAGTGGTTAGCGCTTCTCCATCACCTTAAATCAAAGTTCTTTTCAAAAGTGCATTTGAGAAAGTGTTTTTAAGTCTGGACACTCATCTGTATCGAGGCCAAGCTCTAAGCAATGTGGCGGGAGGGGAACATCTGTTATTTATAAGTTCCCTCGGTTGCTTCATGGTGATAGGAAACTTCAGGGGACTGATGCTTAGCAAGTTATGCTGGGCTCAGTAAGCCCTCAACACACACAACATCAGGGTCTATAAAACCCCATCATCGCTAGATCAGATCAAAGACACTGACGGATTCTGCCAGCAGCACGGGCACTGCCAAGGATGCCTGTGTTCACTTGCCAAACTTTTGTCAATTAAAAGGCTCGCTTGCCCTCACTGTGTTGCTTGAGCTAAGTCTGTCCACCAGGGTCCACACAATCCTGCCTCACAAGCGGCTCATGTTCTAAGATCCCCTCAAGAGAAAACCAGAATCCCATTTAAAAATTTGTAAGGAAAATGTTTTGTGTAGAGATTCCGATATCTTAATATGGCAGAGTTGGGCCATCATGGGTAAAAGTGAGGGGACGTGAGCTCCTTCGTGCACACAGTGGATGGGGTAAAGTCCTTACTGTTTTCAGAGGACTTTAACACTGCAGCTGATGCAGCTGTCAAGGAGCCAGGTGGAGCCAGCTGTGAAGTGTCCCTTTGATGAGTCTAACTCAGCACCTCTGCTCTGGTAAAGCACCTATATTACTTAACTAAACTGAATCATTCATCCACAAAGTCAGCAGATCTGGCTACACAGCACATGCGTGTGAGCCGCAGCCTCAGCTTATCTAAACAAGGGGAACAATTCAGGAGCATTTAGAATGGCCAGAACAAGGCTGGCCCTACACCTGGTCAGGGCTACATGCTCCTACTGTGTGCAATACATTCTGCAGTCCTCCCATTCATCTTCTTTTCCCTCCCTTCCCTCTCCCTTCTTTACCACTTCTTTGGAAATTAATTTCTTTAAACAAAGGAAATTTTCATCATCTAATAAACTGACTTAATGATTCACTAATGGGCCAAATGCCACTTTCACACACCTCTCCTGAGAGTGCCTGTGGTGGTCTCCCGGAAGACACACACAGGGATGAGGAAGCAGCCGCAGGAGTCAGAACACCGAGGTACATTCAGTCCATCTCTGTTCATATTTGTTAGTCAAATATCAACTACATAAAGAATTACTTTAAAAAGAAGTATTTTAAGAGGTAAACAGTCAATGTAAAATTCAGAATAATTTTACCTGAGCGAGGAGAGAGCAGGGGGTGAGGACACAGTAGGAAAAATGAGCAACCAGGCCCTCCAGGCCCTCAGGAGCAGAGAAGCACTGCAACGAAGCCTGCCAGGCTAACCAAAACAGTGAGCTTCAGGCTCCGTGAGAGCCTCAGTTTAAAAATCGAGAGTGGAGGGTTATTGAGGAAGACACTTGACATCAACCACTAGTCTCTACACACTTGACAGTGAGTAAGGCCCTGCATACACATACATGCATATACCACACACACACATGCATGCATACACCACACACACATGCTTATACCACATGCATACGACAGGGACCTATGCATGTACAACCTGCAAGAACTTGGAAGAACAATCAAATTATCATATAGCCACATAAAAATCTACAATTATACTCTGCGTAGATTAAATGATATTCATTAAATGCATATTTAACTATACATACAGGACAACACAATTATACATATATAGACATGTTTCAAAACATTCTAGAAAATTATTATATCCATATGATGGAATTATGGTGGCTGTTTTGACAGATTTTTCTGTAAGCCTTTCAAATTCTGGAGTGGGAAAAATAGTAGAAGTCAGAAATAATCAATGGGCCACTTTAAATAAATTCAATGCAAGGGCTGGAGAGATGGCTCTTAAGAGGACTCTGGTTTGGTTCCTATCATCCACGTGGCAGCAAACAATGGTCTGTAACATAGATCCCAGGGGATCCAATGCCTCCTCCTGCATTGCACACACAGATGCACTTCCATACATGAAGGCAAAACACTGATATACATAGAAGGAAAGTAGAAAGAAAGAAAGAAAGAAAGAAAGAAAGAAAGAAAGAAAGAAAGAAAGAAAGAAAGAAAGAAAGAAAGAAAGAGAAAGAGAAGGAAGGAAGCAAAGAAGGAAGGAAGTGTGGGAGGGAGGGAGGAAAGGAAGGGAAGGAAGGATGAAAAATAGAAAAAAAGCAAGAAAGAAAGAAGAAAGAGCCACCCAGAGCTTTTCCTCCAGTGTCCCAGAAAGCATTAAACAACCGTGAAGAAGCCCCACCCACAGGTGCTAACGAATCAGGGAGCTGTGATGGGCAGCGGAGACGCGTGCTCTTCTTCCCAGTCTCAGTCGTTGTACCTTTCCTAGAAATCTCATCCATTCCTTCTCAACTGTAGCTCTCTTCAGTCCTGTTTGCTCCTGAATTTCATTTTCTCCTGTATTTTTCCTCAAATACATAATAATTAATTTGAAAGTCCTGTTCCTAGCACCGACTCCAGAGCCTGAAAGCCATGTTGTTGCTGTTTCTCCATCCTGGTCAGCCTCCTGTTCCTTCAAGCATCTCAACTTTTTGTGGTATCTGAAACACCACCCAAGTGACAGTCTGTTTTGTGTTTACTTATTCCTGGAAAATGTCATGTCTTTTCTGGGTCCGATGAGGAAAATGGAGACTCACTCCAGCCTTACCAAAGCCATGGTGAAGCGGAGCTGCTGCGGCCCAGCCTTGGCAAGCACAGGCACAGCTAGGCCAGGCCAGCCTCAGCATGGCACACCTCCCCTGAGCCACAGTGCAGGGACTGACAGTGCCCTGGCCAGCCGCAGCATGGCACACCTCCCCTGAGCCACAGTGCAGGGACTGACAGTGCCCTGGCCAGCCGCAGCATGGCACACCTCCCCTGAGTCACAGTGCAGGGACTGACAGTGCCCTGGCCAGCTGCAGCATGGCACACCTCCCCTGAGCCACAGTGCAGGGACTGACAGTGCCCTGGCCAGCCGCAGCACCTGCACCTGGGGTGGGCATCCACTTACCTCACATCCGCGTGTGATCCAGGAGACTGGGTTGGGCTGTACCAGGTCCTTAGTTCAATGAACGCAGGGATGAGCCAGACTGCAGATTGCGCTTCTTTGCTACCTTTGCAAAATACATAAAGTTGGTGTGGTATCAAGGATAATTTTCAAGATAAACGAGTTATTTCATTTTGTGATTTTTCCAGCCTTTAATCCACCCCAACCCCCCCACCCCACCCTGCCTTATCCAAATTTGCTGATAGCCTGGCTGAACTCACCTTGACCTTGTAGAGTCTTCTTCTTGCTGACAGGCTTCCTTCTCCAGCTTCCCTGACTGAGAGGCCTGGATTGGATCCCAGGAGATTCCGGGGCACTTGGGCTTCTGCTGAAGGCCTCTTCCTGCTCCTCCTACTCAGTGTTCCTCTTCCATTTCGTCCTGTTTCTCCTTTTCCTCCTTCTCTCCCTCCCTCCCTCCCTCCCTTCTTCCCTCCTTCCCTCCCTCCTTCCTTCCTTCCCTCTCTCTCTCCCTCTTTCTCAATTTTTGTGTATCCCAAGCTGAGTTCAAACTCACTATATAGTCAAGGATGGCCTTGAATTTCTGATCTTTGTTCTACTTCCCGAGTGCTGAGGTTGTAGGCACACATGGTCACACCCAATGTTATGTGGTCCTGAGGACTGAACCCATGGCTTTGTGAGTGCTGGGCAAGCGTTCTACCAAGTAAGCTGCTTTTCCAGGCCCTGGAGGGTTGATAATCTCTGAGACAGTTCAACTAAGCCTTGTCATGAATATTCTTAAATCACAAGCTTCTTCAGTTTTAATGTTTTTATTTTCTCTTTTATTTCTATACTCATATATAATTACTAACATTTTAAAATGTCAATCCAAGAACATACACTCACAATAAAACTTCCAGAAAAGAACTTGCCTGTGGATGGGTATGGGTAATGCCTTCATTGTTCTGTCGGGTGTTGAATATTCTGTATGCCCAGCTAGTGGTAATGAACTTTGAAAGGCCTGTTCTGTGTTAGCACCTCTGGACTCTGGGACCTGACAGGTGATAACAGAGGGTGTGGTTACTACTAAAATAGATTTAAAATAATTTGGCGCTGGCATTTACCAACGCTATTGTGTCTAACCAGCCCATAGCAAAATTAGCATTGCAAAGAGTCCAAGGTCCGGGTTCTTTCACTTGCAGGCAATTAGTTTCTCCCTGTTCTGAGGTCACTGTGACAGTCCCTCTCCTACCCACAGTCTTGGCTGGCTTTTGGAAAGACGTATTGGGTGATAGAATTTGAACACAAATTCATATGCCAACCATGCCTCTAATGTTGAAAGTATTTTCTGCAAGACTCTAATTTATTCTTCTAGACTCTAATTCTGGGCTGGTGAGATGGCTCTGTGGTTAAAGAAGCTGGCTGTGTCAGCTGGTAGAAGGAGAAAATTGACTCCTGCAGGTTGTCCTCTGACATCCACACACATGTTGTAAGGTATGCACACATACACAAATAAATATGATAAAAACTGTTCTTAAAAAGACTCTAATTCTCCACACAAAAAACGTCTCAGTGTTGGAAGATGATGAGGCACCTATGGCTGGTGATACAGAAGACAGCACGTTGGCTGAAAGCAAAGTCCTCTTTGCATTGTTAGGTCACCTTTACATTGCAGGGCATGGTGGCAATGCCTTTAATCTCAGAAACTGTGAGGCAGAGGCAGGTGGATCTCTGTGAGATTAAAGCCAGCCTGGTCTACATAGTGAGTTCCAGACCAGATGGGACTACAGGGAGATCCTGTCTAAAAAAAAAAAACAAGAAAATCAAACAAACAAATAATCACGTTGGTATTAAAGGACGCTTGGAGGTCTGTTGTTGATGGTCAGCTTCCATCACACAGTTATTGAATGGATAATATTCTCTGCATATATATATATACATATATATATATGTATATATATATATATATATATATATATATATATATATATATATGAATTAATCATTAGGTCTCTCTGCAGTGATTCTAAAATCCTATTGACTTTTGACTTGATTGGAATGAGAATATTAATACTAAAATTATAAGATTTAGTTAACATTGCTAGTACAATTAAGGTGCCACTAAAATGTTTCTAGAAGTGCAGTGAGCAATTACTTGGGAGACTGAGACAGGAGGGTCATAAGTTCAAGGCTCTGAGCCATAGGGTGAGGTCAAGGTCAGTCTGGACAGCTTAGTGAGACCTCGTCTCAAAAAATAAAAAAGAACTGAGTATAGAGGTAAGTGGTAGTTTGAATGCTTAGTATGTGTTTGACCTTAGATTCAACCTTAGTACTGTAAAAAAGGAATAATGGGAGAAGGAAGAAGAGGGGAAGGACTAAGAGGAAGAAGATAGGGCGGGGGAAGAGAAGGAGGAGGAGGAGGAGGAGGAGGAGGAGGAGGAGGAGGAAGGTCAATGCAGACATTCAAATTGGACTTTGATGAGGGACTTTGATTGGGATAGGAGTTTAGCAGCATGGGCTTTCTGTCTCATTCAGAACCTTTTGAGAAGCCGAGTGATTCAAAGAGACACCAGACAGAACTCAGAAGCTGCTGTAATTTTTCATCAAGATTCTTTTGTCACTTATTTATTTTTAAGCCTTCAGCAGCCAGTATTCATAGGCAATCTCCCATCCAAGTACCAACAAGGCCCCACTCTGCTTAGCTTCTAAGACCAGATGAGCTTGGGCACATTCAGGGTGATATGGCTATATACAAGACTGGTTTTTTAAAGATTTGTGCATGTCTGTGCATGGGTATGTGCAAATGAGTGCAGGTACCTATGGAGGACAGAAGAGGGCATTAGACTCCCTGTAGGTGGAATTACTGCCTCACAGGACATGTGAACCAAGCTTGGGTCCTCTGGAAGAGCAGTACAGGCTCCCAACCACTGAGCAATCTCTCTGTAGCTTTTTCCAAACACCCTAACACCCTGCCTTTATCTTTCCCCTCTTTTCACGTGTACACACACACACACACACACACACACACAATTCTAAATTCAATGAAAATTGTCCTTTTATAGTATTAGAACTTTCACCAAAAGAAATGATAAACAAACATTTTGCACAGAGATATTAAAAAGTAATTCCAAACTTCAACTTTGGGAAATGACTACAAGCTTGGGATATAAAATAGTTGCGAAAGTTCACTGAAAAGCAACAGACCTTAGAGCAGAACATTTAGAAACTGGCTCTGCAGAGCCTTTCAGGGCAGAGGGGGGCAGCCAGCATGCACCCCCCAACCCCAATCTGTTTCCAGAACTTAGTATCCAGAAGGAGGCCAAGACTGCGACCTCCGTCAGCCTCTCCCACTGAGCTCTTTTCTTTCTGGGCTTTTTCTCTTCCATTCCCTTTGGACATTTTCAATTTGTTTCTTTAAAAATATGATTTAAGCTGATTTGATTTTACTTTTGTCAACTTTTGTATGATTTATGGTTATATTCTCCTGCCACATAACAGTTCTGTTTGCCGAGTGGCCCTGCACTCTCTTTATTAGCTGGTTATTCACAATCTGTCTTATGTTTGATGGCTTTAACTATTTGTTAAGTTGACTGTAGGCAAAACATTTTTGAGATGGTTTAGATGTCTTGTTATTCTAGGAGATAACAACATATTTTTCCAAGTCCTGAAAAATAAAAGGAAAGTGCTTTATGAATCTAACAAAAGAATTGTTTCTTATTCAGAATAATTCATTGACTGATACATTCAGGTATGAAACTTGTTAAGCATCATTCAGAACTCCTGTCAGGTGAGTTCTTCTTGCCCAAGAGAACTGAACTTTACATATGGTGATGAAGGGTGAGGACAGTGAAGTCCATGACAACAGGGGATATTCCAGTATAGAGGAGACGTGGAGAACAGATATTCTGTGAAAAAAGATGAGTGTACAGATGGCCTCTGGAATGCCAGAGAGTGTTACCAAAGGCCACTAAACCAATAAAGCAAATATGGGTCTCCCTGAGTCAAGCAAGACTCCACCGTCAGCACCAGATACACCTCACCTGCCTGGAAATACTGTGCAGCAGAGGCAGCCATGTGCCTGTATATCCCAAATATAATTGGCTATTGGCTCTCCCCTTGGAGAAATAACCCATGGCTGATGCCACAAGCTTACATCCTCTACAGGTTAGGAGATGTTATAAGCCACAGTAAGACCCTGTCATATTTAACAGGGGGGAAAAATTGTAATCCATAGGATTACAGTATCCAAACATATGTGTCTATGCTAAAGTAACCTACCACTAACTATTTCGATTGCTTACATTAAATACCTATATATCTAATTGCTTGTTTGCATTAGTCGGATCGAAGAGTTTGTTTTTTTTCACTTCCTTTTTTTTTTTCCCCCCTGGGACTAAACTGTCAGCCATGAAAGGGAAACAGCCAGATTGACCAGAGTCAAGTAACAGCTCCAGAGAAGAGTGGACTGTTTTACCTCTCATCCACCGTGTGCCCTTTTACAAGCCTAGGGAACAACTGCGAATGAGGGGGCGTGGTAGAATGTAAGGGCTGCGATGGGGTGAATGGGTGAAAACTACAGCAATGTAAGTCTGGATACTCCTTTGATCAACTTGATTGAACAAACACACTGTCACCCCCCACTGGATGGTGGGGCTGTAGGGTGCTTTTGGGCACAACAGCCTGGCCGATAGTGTTTGCCATGAAGGATGCTTGTCTCAGGATATCACTTATTGACTAACAAATGAAAAAAAAAAAAAAAACACTGAGAAAACGATGCAGACATTTATGGCCAGAATGCATGATCTGGGATGGGTGGGGTGGGGGGGAGGGAAAAGGGAGAATCTATGCCTGAACTGAACTTGGAAAAAATGTATGAACTGCCACCAAAGCATCAATAAAATTAATTTAAAAAAAAAAACAAAAAAAAAAACAGATGAGTATCATAACTAAACCGAGTTGTATCCATTTTAATTTACTAAATAAGCTACTGCTTGGCTGTGTACATTGTATATACACACACACACACACACACACGCACACATGTACACATGCACCTGTGTGTCTGCAAGGATCATGAGTTTCACAGGAAAATGGAAAGAGTGCCAAGCACCAGAGCAAGAGAACTCAAGAAGATTAGATCAAGGGAGTAGGACACCACAGGACATGGAGGAGGAAGTCCTGAGGCCCGTGTGCCAGGTGAACAAGATGTTACATTACCCTGGAACTGCTGTAATGTTTTAGGGAGAATGACCTGCCAGCTTCATGATTTGCCAGCTCTTGGCGTCGTCTCCATTGTGTTACCTATGAGGGAGGCTGGAGATGGGGGAACAGTGACCCTCATAAGATGCTGGTAGTTGTCTGGAGCATCATGCAAACCCAAGTTGCAAAAAAGATGAGAGTGGATGTACTGAAGAAGAGCAGTGATTGTAAAATGACGAAGATTGGGACTGTAGCTCAGTGGTAGAGCATTGCCTAGCATGCACAAAGCCCTGGATTTTTCTCTCAGCACATACAGAGTGAGAGAGAGAGAGAGAGAGAGAGAGAGAGAGAGAGAGAGAGAGAACAGGGGATGATACTCACTGGCTTGCTCAACTACCTTCCCAGGGAAGGCGCTGCCCACACTGAGCTGGGCCCTCCCATATCCATTAGCAATCAAGAAAGTGCTCCCAAAGACACTCTACAGACAAATCCCATAGAAGAAATTCCTCACTCGAGGTCCCCTCTTCTCAGGTGACTCTAGTTTGTGTTCACACTATCTGTCGTTCTCTGGTGGGGAATGCAGACAGTGGGAGGGAAGGGGTCAGAGCTGGGTTCAAAGGCCCTAGAAATGCAAGGAAGCTGAAGTAAGACTCCAAGAGCAGATATATATGATTTGAATCAGAAAGCAGGGATTTTTTTTTTCTTTTGTCTTTTTTTTTAATTTTTTTAAAAATTTATTTCCGTATGTGTATGAATGTATTGTCTGCATGCAAGTCTGTGCACCCATGACGTGCAATGCCGCGGAGGTCAGAAGAGGGTGTCGGACTCCCCTGGAACTGGAGTTCTCCTGGAATTGGAGTTTCAGACGGCTCTTGGCCGCCATGTGGGTGCTGGGGATTGAACCCCGGTCCTCTGCAAGAGCGGTTGGCGCTCTTAACCGCTAGGCCATTTCTCCAGCCCATCTCTTTTGTCTTTTTGAAACAGGGTTTCCCTGTAGCTCCAGCTGGCCTGGATCTCCCTATATAGACCAGGCTGGCCTTGAATTCACAGAGTTCCACTTGCCCCTGCCTCCCAAGTGCTGGGATTAATGGCATGCATCACACCTGCTTAAAACAGGGATTATTTTTTACTTTTTATTTTTATTTTTATTTATTTATTTATTTATTTATTCACATAAATTTATTTATTTTTATTTTTTTATCAAATCTAGACCCATGAGGGATTATTTTTTAAAGACATGGTTGGAAGCCCCTGCCACAGGTTGGGGTTATTTCTTCAGAAAAGGAGGCCAGTCCTCTTCTTTCCCTGGGAACACACAATATAAGTTATATAATTCGGTCAGACTTTCACATGATTTTTGTTTAACTTAGTGAATAAGTCATTACTGTTCATTTTCTTACAACAAGAAGGGGATGCACACTTTTACCTCAGAGCTCTTGGATCTCCAGGGGCTGCACTGCTGCTCCTCTGATCCCAGCTCACTCTTCTGTCCCAGCTTTCACCACGTGGACACAAATACCATGGAGTGCTATTTATTTATTTATTTATTTATTTATTTATTTATTTATTTATTTATTTTTGTACGTGTATGAAAGTACTATCTTCGTGTAGGTTTGTGCACCCATGTCGTGCAATGCCGTGGAGGTCAGAAGAGGGTCTCAGATTCCCCTGGACTGGAGTTCTCCTGGAACTGGAGTTACAGACTGTTCTTAGCCGCCATGTGGGTGCTGGGAATCGAACTCGGGTCCTCTGCAAGAGCAGTCAGTGCTCTTAACTGCTAGGCTATGTCTCCAGCCCATGGAGTGCTTTTAATGGATTCCGTTGACTGGACCTACACACAAGGCAGAGCGGGAAAGTTGCCTGTGTGGATTCTGTTGTCCAGTAACTTTCTTTAGCCATCAGTGATGAAAACCCTCAAAAAGGTTGGAGCTGAGCAGAGCTTGAGCAACCTCCAAGCAGGTCTGTTCCTGCGGGCGGAATGCTGGTTAGCACTTGGTGAGGCCTGCCAAGCCCCTCAGGCAGCCGGCTTCTCAACTCCATGAAGCCGCCATAAGTAAAGATCTTCTGACCCTCTAGTAGCCCATCATCTCAAGTGTTCACCAGCAATGACAAACACGATGACAGACCCTGAGACAAGACACTGAGGAACAGAGGTTAGGCTCACAGTCACACTGGGAACAAGGTTTAGTCACCAGTCACCAGGCAGATCATGTAAAACAACTACAACTAACACATTCAGAGCCGAAATGCACACAAGTAGAGAATCCAGAAGAAAATGTTAATCTGAGAGGTGAAAACTTTATGAATATTCAAAAGGAACTTTTAGAAATCAAAACATTCTAGTATAAATGGAAAATTCCTCTGCCGAGCTGATCAGAACAGGGCTGACAGATGGATCAGTAAGCTTGGTGATGTGTTAGTAAAAACTCTCTAAACTGAAATAAAAGCATTAAAAAAATTAAAAATTAGAGACCAGAACAGCCATACATTGTGAAGCAACATCCAGTAGTATGGTGTAACAAGTGTGTAATTTTTAGTTAGAATTCAAGAAACCAAAAAGCCTGAACAACGGGTATTAAAGGAATTAAACGACCAGCCCTGGACATGTGCTTAGAATCCTATACCCAGGGGCTGGAGAGATGGCCTAGCGGTTAAGAGCGCCGACGCTCTTACAGAGGACCCGGGTTCGATCCCCAGCACCCACATGGCGGCCGAGAGCCGTCTGAAACTCCAATTCCAGGAGAACTCCAGCTCCAGGGGAATCCGAGACCCTCTTCTGACCTCCGCGGCATTGCACGACACGGGTGCACAGACCTGCATGCAGACAGTACATTGATACACACAGAGAAATAAAAAAAAAATTAAAAAAAAAATTAAAAAAAAGGAATCCTATACCCAGTGACATTTTCTCTTTAAATACTAAGTGGAAATAAAATCTTTGTCAGACCAAAACTTTTTTGTGGAAACTCATCGCTGAGGGTTTGTCTCACAAAAAACATTGAGAAACACACATCGGAGTGGACAAATGATAGAGGCAAAAATGGGGGATCAAGTGATGCAGGTGGAAATGCTTAAAGTGAGGAGGGAACGTAGGAGTGAAGGAAAGCAGGAGGTAATATCTTACTTTTCTTATCCTTAGTTTATCTGAAAGGTAACTGCTCTAAGTAATAAAAATAAAAATATATTTCACAATAAAGACAAAGGAAATGAATGAGTGATGTCCTAAGGGTTACGGGAGCCTGGGAAATGCCTCCACCCACTGTGTCTGGTTCCTGTTCCTGATCCACTACATTTCATTTGAAAATGTAGCTAAGTCAGTTAAATGTTTATGAAACTAACTTTAGGACACCCATTACAAACTTTAAGAAAAGACGCAAACTGATATAAGAGAGGAGGAAATGGAATTCTATACAATGTTCACTGAGGAGCTGGGAAAGATGAAATGGGGGGTGGTGGAAGAGCTGCTGAACTTCAGAAGAAATATTGGGAACCTTGATCAAGACCTAGCCCCACGCTACCTGCAAGAAATTCAGATTTAGCCGAGCATGGTGGCGCATGACCTTAATCATAGCACTTGAGATGCAGAGGCAGGCGGATCCTTTGTGAGTTCAAGGCCAGCCTGCGTCTACCGAGTGAGTTCCAGGACAGTGGGGCTACAGGGAGATCCTGTCTCGAAAAGAAAAAAAACAAAAAAAAAAAGGAAATAGAATTCAAAGAAATAACTTTTAAGGTGAAATTTCCAGGAGTGGAGGAAAATTTATCAGGAATGCAGGAAAGCTTAAGCCAAGACAAGACTGAAGCTGATGTGGTAGCAAAGACAGAGAGGAGGATGGACCCTGGGCTGTGCTGTTAGAGACACAGAGAGGAGGATGGACCCTGGGCTGTGCTGTTAGAGACACAGAGAGGAGGATGGACCCTGGGCTGTGCTGTTAGAGACACAGAGAGGAGGATGGACCCTGGGCTGTGCTGTTAGAGACACAGAGAGGAGGATGGACCCTGGGCTGTGCTGTTAGACACACAGAGAGGAGGATGGACCCTGTGCTGTACTGTTAGAGACACAGAGAGGAGGATGGACCCTGGGCTGTGCTGTTAGAGACACAGAGAGGAGGATGGACCCTGGGCTGTGCTGTTAGAGACACAGAGAGGAGGATGGACCCTGGGCTGTGCTGTTAGAGACACAGAGAGGAGGATGGACCCTGGGCTGTGCTGTTAGAGACACAGAGGGAGGATGGACCCTGGGCTGTGCTGTTAGAGACACAGAGAGGAGGATGGACCCTGGGCTGTGCTGTTAGAGACACAGAGAGGAGGATGGACCCTGGGCTGTGCTGTTAGACACACAGAGAGGAGGATGGACCCTGCGCTGTGCTGTTAGATACAGCTGAATAGATGCTTATTGTCTCCAGAGACAGGTCCAGTGGTTGCCTGGGCCCAAACAGGAGACTGGGAACTTAAGACATTTCATTTATTCTTGGGCCCCAGGTTGAGTTGCCAAGTTTATTCATGGATTATGAGGATGGAGTTAGACTTAGAGAGGTAGTTTGTTGAAGTGTTAAATTTTGTTAAATTTTCTTGCTAAATTGCTAGAGAAGTGGTCACAATTTCACTCCTTAATGTGCAGAAGCTCTGTCATGGAGCTGGTGAGTAACAAATTCCTCATGGGTCCTGGAGCCACATCTGCCTAGGAGCTGGTGACATCCCTGGAAGAGATCAATTTTAAACTTTAGGGGCCTTTCTGGAGTCAGATAAGGTGATTCCTTTGGAGAAGCATAGCCCTTGGTCACAAACTGACTTCTCAGTTGAGAGGTAAGTCTTGGGTCCAAGAAAATCTGGTCCCCAAGCTATTTGGTATGGTGCCTTCCTAGGCATGTCAGTAAGTCAGCAGTTCTAAGAATAGTGTCAAGTTCTCCTCACACACACTCCCAGCCCACACCAGTCATCCCCTGGCTTCTGATATAGGGAGTGGTGCAAAGCTAAAATTATGCTTATTTGGAAATGGTTTATGGGGTAAAATTCTAGTACAACTGGCTAAATTTCCAGCTAATTCAAAGATTTTCTACAGCAGGATGTTAGTAGAAATAACATCTTAATTAGTGTGTTCGGTTCCCTCTGCACTAGCACAGAATTCCCTGCTCAGTCCACACTCAGCAATTGCAGCTCTGCCTTAAGAGTTTCATGATGCACCTTTGCATAATTGCTTCACATTTCTCTTTTATTTGTGATTGTGTGGTGTGTATGGGTATGTACCTGTGGGGTGTGTGTATATGTGGTGTGTGTGTGTGTGTGTGTGTGTGTGTGTGTGTGTGTGTGTAAATGTGGAGGGGGAGACTGGGTCTATCTGTCTGTGCATGTGGAGACCAGAGTTTGACCTTATTACTCTCCACATTACATTTTGAGCCAGGGGCTGTATTAGTCACTTTCTATTGCTGTGACAGAACTACCATGACCAAGGGAAATTATAATAGGAAGAGTGTATTTGAGATTACTGTTAATGGTTCCAGGGAATTAGAGTCCATCATGGTGGGGAGGCACAGTGTCAGAGCAGGAGCAGGGGTTCATATCTTCAAGCAGGCACCGGAAACGCAGGAAGAGATTGGCAAGGCTT
Organism: Rhizomys pruinosus; assembly: GCA_009823505.1. Lineage (NCBI taxonomy): Eukaryota > Metazoa > Chordata > Mammalia > Rodentia > Spalacidae > Rhizomys > Rhizomys pruinosus. The sequence goes on along the minus strand of VZQC01003744.1, from coordinate 2,264,953 downwards.
TTTGACCTCTCTAAGCCTGCCCCCAGTGACTTGCTTCCTCCAGCATGGCCACACCTTCTAAGACCTCCCAAAACAACGCCACCGACTGGGGACAATATGTCTGAATACTTTGAGCCTGTGGGATCATTCTCATTCAAACCACCACAGGATCTCTCACTGTATTTATTAGTTACTTTTCTGTTGCTGTGATAAAACACTATGACCAAGGGACTTTATAGAAGAAAGAGTTTATTTTGCTTATGGCTCCAGAGGGACCAGAGTCTGTCATGGTGGTGACAAAAAATTGGCTAGAGCAGAAGAGGAGCACTCACATCTTTACACAGGTGCAGGAAGCAGAGAGTGACTGGAGATCCAGCAAGGCTTAGCAACTCTGTAAGCCCGCCCCCAGTGACCTACTTCCTCCAGCATGGCCACGCCTCCTAAATACTCCCCAAATAACAGCAAAACCTGGAGACAAACTGTTCAAAACCACCATGCTCACTGAACCCACAGCTTCTCCTTCTGGCTGACTGGCTGGCCAGCAAGCCCTGGATTCACCCACTGTTGTGCTGATCTCTATGGAATGAAGAAAAGCTGTCCGCACATAGTTCCTAGTGGGAACTTTTTCACATCTGTAGTTGGTGAGTGGATCAACAGATGGGAGCCCTCACATCTGCACGAGGCTGTTTCTCTTCTCATCTCCATTAGCTACACTGCTTTCTTCTGTCAGACACAGCTTGATTATTCTGAGCCATTTTCTGCTTGGTTTTTGACCTCTTAGAATTGTATTACACACTGTCATCTTGAATTCGGTCTTCTCTTTCTACACAAAAAGGCGAAAAAAATGCACCTGTCTATGCAATCTGTACATTTGAGCTAAGTTTTCTGTATTTCTAAGGTTCACTAAGTACCTCTTCAGACACATTTGATAGAATAAGTAACTAAAATACAGCTTGGAAAACCGAAATAATGTTTCTGGATGGGGAGAGTTTTGGAATTCAAATTTTATTTATTTATTTATTTTTATTTAATTTCTGTATGTGTATGAATGTACTGTCTGCATGCAAGTTTGTGCACCTGTGTCATGAAATGCCGCTGAAGTCAGAAGAGGGTGTCGGATTCCCTTGGAACTGGAGTTCTCCTGGAATTGGAGTTTCAGACAGTTCTCAGCTGCCATGTGGGTGCTGGGGATCGAACCCAGGTCCTCTGTAAGAGCGGTCGGCACTCTTAACCACTAGGCCATCTCTCCAGCCCCCTTATTTATTTATTTATTTATTTATTTATTTTGGAACTCAAATTTTAAAGTATCACATTTTATGAGTTCTGAGTATCAATGACCACCTTTCACTAGGGTGAATGAAAACCGTCCTGTATTCCCATTGTTCCGAGTCAAGTATTTAATCTGAAATTTAAAAATCCATGGCTCATTGTACAGAATAATGATTGAATTTTGAAAGACCATTCTCCCAAACAAAACCATCACTGAAAGTAAAAGTCTTGGCCAGTTGCTTCTCAGATTCCTAATTGTTGTTTTTTGTACAGTGCTCCTCTCCCTTTCCATTGTTCTGCATACAGGGAGCACATGCTTTTAACGTTATGCAGTCTCTGTTCACTGATACATTTACTTATGTGCTTATTTGGGAAAGTCGTTCATGGTTCAAGTGTCTCATCTTCTGTTTCTCTACCCTGTCCTACCTAAGATGGTCCAACTACCCTGTGGTTTCAGTCATCAGCTCTCTACTGTTGTTATGTCATTTTGATGATTAGTTTTAATTGTCAACCTGAAGAAATCCAGAATCACTTGGAAAGAGAATCTCAATATGGATTGTCTACATCAGGCTGGGTCTGTAGGCATGTCTGTGGGGAGTTGTCTTGATCACACTAATCAAGGTGGAAGGACCCATCCACTGTGGGTGGCACCATTTCCTAGGGAGAGGATCCTGAACTGTGTAAAGGTAGAAAAAGTGAGCTGAGCACAAACATGCTTCATTTCTTTCTGTTCCCGATTATGGAAGTAATGTGGCCAATCCCAGGAGCTTCTGTTGACTTCCCCACAGTAACAGACTTTAATCCTGAAATATGAGCCTGAATAAACCTTACTCTCCTAACTTGCTTTTATCAGAGTATTGTGTCACTGTCATGGGAAAGAAAACTAAGACAGAAATTGGTACTGAGGGTGGATCATTGCTGTGACATGGACATGTGGTCCTCACACCACTTGAACTGACTTGTGCCTGGAATTTGGAAGAGGTTGGTATGAATTAGAAAAACCCTAGCATGCCAGAAACAGAGCTTAATGGGCCATTTAGTGGAGACCTGAAAGAAGAGAGTGATGAGAGAAATATGGTCTGTGAGGCCTGGCTGGTGAGGAGTCTGAGGGGGAAGAGGACTCTATCATGAACTGAGCCAAAGACAGTCCATTGATAGTCTGGCTTCATTCTGATCACATGCTGAGAAACTGGATGAAGTTGAGCTGAGAGATAATGGACCAGTTTGTTTGGCAGAGGGAATTTTTAGGCAGAATATTCAGGCTGGTGAAGGAGCAACTGTAATTGATGAACAGATTAGCATCCTTGCAGTAAAAGCCTCCTGCACTGCACAGGGAAGGTGAAAGCTGTCCTGAGGGAAAACCTATATTCCCTGAAGGAGCTCCATTTCGTAAAGATCCAGATTAATTTCAAAGAGAAAAGTGTAAGTTAAAGGTGTCCCCTTCTCCTCAAACAACAATGTAGGAAGGTGATTCCCCAGAGTCAGCACATGGAAGCTAACACAGCTGTAGACCAGGGGATCAGGTCATACGTGGAGCTGACAGAACTTGGCAATGCTGAAACCATTGCCCACATGGTAATAGTTTTGAAGGCAAAAATACAAGATTAAGGGTGTCATAGAGAGAAACTGAGACTTGATACTGTGTGACAGGATCAAAATCCCTTCAGAGAGGCCCTGAAAGCTCATTGCATGAAGAAGCTGTGAAGGTGCAGCCTCAGTTGCAATATAAACTCCAGATACTGGAGAGGCCAGGATCCTGGAACATCCACCAAAAGGAGTTGCAAGTGTGGGATAGAGCCAGCCTATGCCTAGGATAGAAGCTTTATGTGCTGCAGGTAGAGCTGCAGGTAGAGACCAGATTATGAGCCCCAGATGCTGGATATGGAGATCTAGGATTTGATGTTTTCCCTGTTAGATTTTAGTTTTGCTTTTGAAATAAGAAAGTTTTTTCTGTCCTCTTTACTAGTTTATTCTGTACTATGTTGGGAGTATGTAACTTGTTTTTATTTTATAGGAGCTCACAGTTACCAGACTTTGGACCTTTTTTTTTTTTTTTTTTGGTCTTTTTTGAGACAAGAGACAACATCTCCCCTGTAGTCCCAGCTGCCCCAGAATTCACTATGTAGATCAGGCTAGCATTGAACTCACAGGGATCCTCCTGCCTCTGCCTCCTGAGTGCTTGGATTAAAGGGTTTTCTGTACTATTATATGTTGAAAGCACATAACTTGTTTTTATTTTATAGGAGCTCACAGTTACCAGACTTTGGACTTTTAAAACACTGAAATTTTTGAAGACTAGGGGGATTCTTAGAGTCAGATTGTATTTTATTTTATGAGATTTAGATGAGACTTTGGAGCCAAGGGGTGCAAGGTTTGGAATCAAAAAAGACATGTTTGTGTGTCAAGCTGACAAGGGGTGGAGTTGTGACAGTTAGTTTTAATGGCCATATTTTTTAAATTTTTTAAAAATTTTATTTATTTTTGTATGTGTATGAGTGTACTGTCTGTATGTAGGTCTGTGCACCCATGTCATGCAATGCCTCGGAGGTCAGAAGAGGGTCTCGGATTCCCCTGGAACTGGAGTTCTCCTGGAATTGGAGTTACAGATGGTTCTCAGCCACCATGTGGGTGCTGGGGATTGAACTCAGGTCCTCTGTAAGAGCAGTCGGTGCTCTTAACTGCTAGGCTATCTCTCCAGCCCCATGGCCATGTTGACATAAGGTAGATTTGTCTGGGAAAAGAATCTCAGTGTGAGATTGTCTAATTGGGTTGGGGTTGGCCTGTGGGCCTGTTCATGCCAGCATACCTTGATTATGTTCATCGCAGTGGGATGACCTCACCATTGTGAATAGCACAATGCTCATGGTGGACTGTGTGAGGGTGGAGAAAGCAAGTGGAGCTCATACCCTCTTCCTGGCTATGGATGAGATGTGGCCCACTCCCTCAGACTTCTACCAAGGTGACTTCACTATGTGATGGGCTGTAACCTGCAGCTTGGACTGAAATAAACCCTTCTTTCCCTGGGATGCTATTGCCAATCACAGCAACAGGAAAGCAAAATAAGACAGCCACTGACTAACAAAACATTATAGCTAGAATGCTCGTAGACAGGCAGGCAGCATGCTGGGATTAAAGGGTTTAAAGCTTAAATAAAGAACAGCAGAGAGATACAGTTCAGAAAATGCAAAAGGCTATAAGAAACCAACATAAATGTGGCCACATTTCTTTTTTAAAAAATAATGGATTTATTTTTAAAATTTTATTTATTTTTTTATGTGTATGAATGTACTGTCTGCATGTAGGTCTGTGCTCCTGGGTCATGCAACGCTGCGGAGGTCAGAAGAAGGTGTCGGATTCCCCTGGAACTGGAGTTAAAGATGGTTCTCAGCTGCCACGTGGATGCTGGGGATCGAACCTGGGTCCTCTGCAAGAGCAGTTAGCGCTCTTAACCACTAGGCCATCTCTCCAGCCCTGGCCACATTTCTTAGTGCTTGAACTGGGCTCAGATTCAAAACTTATTTGCTTTTGAAAAATTCCTGTATGGTTACTTTTGTGAAGAATTACCCAGAAAAACTTTTGATTCCAGGACAATTTAAAGATATTTTACTGTAAGTCATTTTAAAGAAATTAGGTTGAGGGACATAAAAAATTATTATTGGTAAGTCTTTAGGAAACTGCTGAATAAAGGCATACTAAGCCAGTGACATTCATAAATACTTTGTATCATGAAAAAACAGCAGGGGAAACAGGAACAAGAGGTTATATAGGCAGTGTGACAGAGTTCTGTCCACGAACCTGCTTGTTCTTGCACAAATTCAATGCCACTAAACACCACCTTGTCATCTTCTCTGAAGTCCTGGGGCAGCTGTCTACATCTCCAATGGATAGACATGTCATTTTCAAAATTAAAACGTTTTAGAGTCCAGCCCCTTCCTTAAGATCCACACCAGATGGTTAAATCGCCTAAACCTAACTCATCTTCTGCCAGTTCTGACTGCTATCATCCAAGTTGATAACTTCTCCTGCTTTGTCCCATTCCTTCTGACACAGAATTCCCAGATTCCCCCTTTCTTCCTAAAATCCATTCCCATTCACAATCGATGTAATACAATTGGTCCCGACCCCTGGACAGTGTGAAATCCTGCCCCGTTGGAAGCTCACTTGGTGGTCATTGCTCAGCCTCTTTCCTGTGCACTGGCACCTGCTGGCATTCATGCTGGGCTCTCCCACCGAGCTCTGAACACGGTGTCCTCAACTGTTTTCAGACGGTCCTTCCTGCTGCTTCTATTTCCCCTGCTCCCTTTGCTTGGAAGTTCCCCTGCATTTCCCACTATTCATTCAAATCTCATGTGCTATCAGAGAACATGGCAAAGTCTTGGCTGCAACATTCACTATTGTTCTGTGCCTTGACCATTTTATATAATTAAATCCCTGAATAAGATAATAAGAGCCCCTGAATAATCCACAGGGCCGAGCAGATTCTTATTGATGGATTTGATATTTCTTTTTTCTTCAAAATTTTATTGATAGATAGAAATACATAATATCTGGGCATGAACATGATTTGATAGATTAAGTAGACTTAATTTCAATACTGTAATAAGGGAATGGTTCAAACTCTCACCATTTGTTTCACACCCACAAAAACCACTTCAGGGGCATAAACGATCTCTCAAATCTGATCAGTTTTGTCCAAGTAAACCATGTTTCTTTTTAAAAAGACTGTGCACTTGCCCAGGCTCAAGGATATTGAAATCTAGCACATAAAGCCCATTACTAGAGGTAGAAATACAGGCGATATACTATTACAGCAACGACCATCAATTACAGTTAGGGATTTTCTGTAACAACCAAATGGATAATCTAATATTCCAACAACTCAACTATTACTGAGCAAAGTGCATTTCTACAATGTTCAGTGTTTCTACTCAGTTTTCTAACTTTAAACAGCCTGTGATAACTGGCAGCAGAGAAGGACCTTGCAATAGATTGCCTCTGCTTGAGAAACTATGATATAATTATTTCATGCTGTTAATATACTATCTAAACATTAAAGATATTCCTAAAATATTTGATGGTAGCTTATGATTAAGACATTACATTACAAAAACCTTATGCCAAAGGAAACCTTTACTGATGTGCTTCTGCTTTAAATATTGTGCCCCCGGGGCTGGAGAGATGGCCTAGTGGTTAAAAGCGCCGACTGCTCTTGCAGAGGACCCGGGTTCAATCCCCAGCACCCATATGGCAGCCGAGAACCATCTGAAACTCCAATTCTAGGAGAACTCCAGTTCTAGGGGAATCCGAGACCCTCTTCTGACCTCTGCGGCATTTCACGACACGGGTGCACAAACTTGCATGCAGACAGTACATTCATACACATACAGAAATAAATAAAAATTAATAAAAAAATTAAATATTGTGCCACCAAATGAAGTCCAGCATGCACACGTCATGTCATGATCCCCCTGCATTGGCCTCCATGATACTGCCGAGGTGATCCAACATCAGTCCATATTCTGAGGAGGCCGAATTTCCATTAGCTGCTTAGTTCACAAGCTGGGTATCTCCGCAGTCCTCAGTCCACATTGGAAGGCTAAAAAATAAAATAAGCTGTATCTCATGTCTTTGAGGAGTGCCAAAAACAGTGGCATCTACAGAGCATATGCGCCTGCCTATGAGAGTTGTAGACAGACCAAACAACGGTTCTCTCTCTCTCTCTCTCTCTCTCTCTCTCTCTCTCTCTCTCTTTGTCTTTTTATTAAGATCTCAAGTTTTGTGTTTGCATTACAGGTTCTCTGGTCTTATTATTTATTTCTGGTTGTACTTTCCTTCTGGATGCTTAAGGCCATACAGATAACCCAGATTTACCAAGGTTTTGTTTTGTTGAGGTCAGTTGAGGATCTGATCCTCAGGGGTCTCTCAGGTTTTTTTTGGGGGGGAGGGTGGGAGCCCCTTGCTTCTTTCTGCTCCTCATCCACCAGTTCCATTCACATGAGGACAGAATTAGGTCTTGCTAGACCAGGCTTCCTTTTCTGCAGGATGAGCAGACTTTCCTCTTTATAGACTGGACACTGGCTGAAGTCCCATTAGTGGCTCTCCGAGACCTCCCTGAACAGGAAGAATGCTGACCCAGCTCTGCAAGACTTTTCAAGAGATGCCCCCCCCCACGTATAATCCCCTAAGACTTGGTTGACCTCTGAGGGCAAGGAACAAAGTTGTCCCCAGGTCCCTCGATCAAATTGGTAGGGACTTCAGATATGGTCTTTAAGGACCCAGAAAGGCTAAGTTGCTCTAGCCTGTTCCATTGCACCTATATTAACATTGTATCCTTTGGAAACAAATTGTATGTTATTTCCATAGCATATTTCTTGATTCACTTCTTTCCATTTTAATCCCATATTACTCTAAAAGATGCACACATGTCCTCCATAATATACTAAAAGTCCAAGGTCTGAGAATACATGTTAAGTCAGCTCTAGAACCTGTGTAGGGATTCCCAATACAAGAGCACAGTTGTCTTTAGATGGTGATGCATATAATATTAATGTTGCTCATTTTGTCTTACACCTAGGTACTCGGTACTAGCATCCACAGATGAGGGATACCATTCATCTTTTGTTTTTCTGGGACTGTGTTACTTCACTTAGCATAAAATCTTCTAGTTCCATCCATTTACCTGCAAATTTCATGATGTCATCTTTCTTTACTGCTGCATAGGACTCCATTGTGTAGATGTACCACATTTTCTGTATCTACTCATCAGTCGTGGGGCATCTGGGTTGGTTCCAGCTCTTCACTATTGTGAAGAGAGCTGCAATAAACATGGCTGTACATGTATCTCTGCTGTAGGAAGAGTCTGATGGGTATATACCCAGACGTGGTATGGCTGGGTCAAGTGGTAGGCTCATTTTGAGTCTTTTAAGGGTTCTCCATATTGCTTTCCATAGTGGTTGTACAAGTTTGCATTCCCACCAGCAGTGGATTAGTGTTCCCATTTCCCCACAACCTCTCCAGCATTTGGTGTCTTTTGTTTCCTTGATCTTAGCCAGTTGTATCAGAGATGATATCTGAGAGTGGTTTCAATTTGGATTCCTTAATTATTAAGGATGTTGAACACTTTTAAAGATGTTTCTCAGCTATCTCCATTTCCTCACTGTGAATTCTCTGCTCAGCTCTTTACTCCATCTTTTGAGTGAGTCATTTGTTTTCTTGCTCCTTTGTTTTTTGAGTAGTTTATATATTCTGGAAGTTAATGCTCTGTCAGATGAATCAGCAGTGAAGGTTTCCTCCAACTCTGTGGGTTTTCTCTTCACTTTCCTTATTGTTTCTTTTGCTGTACAAAAACTTTTGAGTTTAATAAGGTCCCACTTGTCAATTGTTGACCGTATTTCCTGTGCAGCTATTCTCTGATTTAGAAAGTCTCTTCCTACACCTATGTCTTGTAAGTTGCTGCCAACTTTTTCATCTAACACCTTCAGGGTTTGGGGTTTTAAATTGAGGTGCTTGATCCATTTGGAGTTGATTTTTGTGCAGGGTGAGAGGTAGGGGTTTAATTTTATTTTTCTACAAGTGGTGATCCAGTTTTGCCAGCACCATTTGCTGAAGATGCTGTCTTTCCTCCGTTGAGTCTTTTTGGCCCCCTTGTCAAATATAAGGTGGCTGAAATTGTATGTGCTCAGGTTTGGATCTTCAGTTTTGTTCCATTGGTCTACAGGTCTGTTTATCTGCCAGTACCAGGCTGTTTTTATGACTCTAGCCCTGTAGTATAGTTTGATGTCTGGTATAGAAATTCCCCCCCCCATTGCTGTTTTCACTCAGGGTTGCTTTGGCTATTCGGGTTTTTTTGTTGTTCCATATGAATTTAAGAATTTTTTTTCCAAGCCTGTGAAGAATGTCTTGGGGATATTAATTGGAATTGCATTGAATTGGTAAATTAATTTGGGTAGAATGGACATTTTTACTATATTAATTTTTCCAATCCATGAACATGGGAGGTCTTTCCATCTTCTGATGTTTTCTCCTTCTTTAGGAGTTTATAATTTTTGTTGTAGAGATCTTTGGTGTCTTTGGTTAGGTTTATTCCTAGCTATTTTATTGTTTTTGAGGCTATTGTGATTGGCAAGGTCTCCTTGTATTCCTTTTTCAGTTTCTTGTTGTTGGTGTAAAGAAAGGCTACTGATTTTCCTAGGTTAATTTTGTATCCCACCACTTTACTGAAACCCCTAATTGTTTCTAGGAGTTTTCTGGTAGAGTTTTTAGCATCCCTTAGGTAAACTATCATATTGTCTGCAAAGAGGGATAGTTTTACTTCCTCTTTTTCAATCAGTATTCATTTGATTTCCTTTTCTTGCCTGATTGCCATAGCCAGTGTTTCCAGCACTGTATTGAAGAGGAGTGGTGATAAGGGGCAGCCTTGATGGGTTCCTACTTTTATGGGGGAATCCTTCTAACTTTTCTTCATTTAGGATGATGCTGGCTGTGAGCTTCTTGTATATGGATTTGATTATGTTGAGGAATGATCCTTCCAGTCCAATTCCCTCTAGTACTTTAATCATGAAGGGATGCTGGATATTGTTGAAGGCTTTTTCTGCATCAATTGAAATGATTGTGTGGTTTTTGTCCTTCAGTCCATTTATGTGTTTTATGATATTTACTGATTTTCATATGTTGAACCATCCTTGCATTTCTGGTATGAATCCAACTTGATCATGGTGGATGATCTTTTTGATGTGTGTCTGTATACAGTTTGCAAGTATTTTGTTGAAGATTTTTGCATCTGCATTAATGAGATGGGTCTGTAGTTCACTTTTGGGGTTGCATCCTTGCCTGGTTTTGGTATTAGAGTGATGCTGGCTTCATAGAAGGAATTTGGGAGAGTTCCCTCTGCTTGTATCTTTCTGAACAGTTTGAGTAATAATGGTTGCAAGTCCTCTTTAAATATTTTATAGAATTCTGCTGTGAAACCACCTAGGCCTGGGCTTTTTTTAGTTGGGAGGTCTGTTATTACATTTTCAATGTCTTCATATATTATGGTCTGTTTAAGCTGCCAGTTTCTTCTTTGTTTAGCTTTGGTGATTCCCTGGATTGCAAATATTCATCCATTTCTCTTAGATTTTCAAATTTGGTAGAGTATAGGTTTTTGAAGTACTCCCGTATGATTGTCTGGATCTTTTCATTGTCTGTTGTGACATTTCCCCTTTCATCACGAATTCTATTGATTTGGAGTTGCTCTTTCTTTCTTTTGGTTAACTGGGCTAGAGGTCTGTCTATCTTGTATATTCTCTCAAAGAACCAAGTTTTGGATTCATTGATTTTTTGGTATTGTTTTCTTTGTTTCTATTTCATTGATTTCTGCTCTGATTTTGTTATTTCTTCCTGTCTGTTGCATTTAGCGTTCATTTGCTGTTGTTTTTCAAGTGTTTTTAGCTGCAGTGTTAGCTCATTTATTTGTGCTCTTTCTATTTTTTTTTTAATGTGGGCACCCAGGCCTATAAACTTCCCTCTTAGGACTGCTTTTAAAGTGTCTCATAGGTTTTGTTGTGTTGTACTGTCATTGTTGTTTAGTTCCAGGAATGCCTTTATCTCTTTCTTTATTTCCTCTTTGACCCATTCATTATTCAGGAGTGTGTTGTTTAGTCTCCATGTGTGCCTGTAGGTAGCAGGACTTGTTGTGGTGTTGATATTGAGCTTTATTGCACTATGGTCTGATAGAATGCATGAAATTATTTCAATTTTTTTTGTATTCGTCAAGGTTTTTTCTGTGTCCAAGTATGTAGTCAATTTTGGAGAATGTTCTGAAGCACCATTCTCTGGTGCTTGGGTGGAATATTTGGAAGATGTCTGTGAGGTCCATTTGCTGTGTTGTATTGTTCAGTTCAGATGTCTCTCTGTTTATTCTTTGCCCTGTTGATCTGTCCAAAGGACTGAGTGGGGTATTGAAGTCCCCTACTATGAGTGTACTGGGGTTAATCTGTGCCTTAAGGGCCTGTAGATTAGTGTTTATAAAGATCGGCGCACTGGAGTTTGGTGCATATATATTCATGATTGTGAAGTCTTCATGGTTAATTTTCCCTTTGATAAGGATGTAATGGCCCTCTTTGTCTCTTCTAATTGCTTCTACTTTGAAGTCTATTTTGTCTGATATTAAAATAACAACTCCTGCTTTTTTTGATACCATTTTTTTTGGAATATTTTTCCCATCCTTTACTTTAAGTTGGTGCCTATCCTTAACGGTGAGATGGGTTTCTTGTAGACAGCATATAGATGGATTCTGTTTCCTAATCCATCCTCCTAGTCTATGCCTTTTGATTGGAGAGTTTAGTCCATTATTATTTAAGGTGATAATTGAGAGAAGTGTGTTGCTTCCTTTCACATTGTTATCCATTTGCTGTTTTAGTCCAGGTTTCTACTTCTGCAGTTCTGCTTTTATTAATTTCTGTTTCCAGGTATCTGGGGGTAGTTGCTTTCCTCCTCTGTCCTTTGAATTGCTTCAAGTATCCTCTGAAGGGTTGGTTTTCCAGACATGTTTTCTTTCATCTTCTTTATGTCATGGAAGATTTTTCTCTTTCCTTCAACTAGAATTGAGATTTTTGCTGGGTATAGTAACCCGGGTTTGCATTGATAGTCATTTAGCACTGGGGATGCTTTGGTACACATTCTTCTTGCTTTCATAGTTTGTGCTGAAAAGTCAGCTGTAATTCTGATAGGTTTTCCCCTTATATGTAATTTGTTGTTTTTCTTTTGTGGCTTTCAGAATTTTGTCTTTGTTTTGGGTATTGTGCTGGTAGCTTTAGTGTCAACTTGACACACCTGGGTTGAGAGAGCCTCAGCTGGGGAATTGGCTCCATTGGACTGGCCTGTGGCCACGTCTGTGGAGTATTGTCTTGATTGTTGAGCAATGTGGGAGGGCCCAGCCACTATGGGTGGTGCCACCCTGGGCAGGTTGTTGTGTACTGTATAAGAGGTCAGGCTGGGCATGGGCCAGGAGAGCAAGCCAGTGAACAGCATTCTCCATGGCCTGTGCTTCCGCTCCTGATTCCAGGTTCCTGCCCTGAGTTCCTGCCATGGGCTCCCTAAGTGATGAACTGTGACCCGGGAGATGTAAGCTGAATAAACCCTTTCCTCCCCAAATTGGTGTCAGTCAGAGTGTTTTGTCACAGCAATGGAAGACAAACTAGGACAGGTATCTAATGTTTTAACTATGATATGGTGGGGGTGGTTCTTCTCTGCTCCAGTCTATTTGGTGTTCTATGTGCTTCTTGTATTTGTATGGGTTTGTCTTTTTTTAGTTTGGGGAAATTTTCATCTATTATTCTGTTGAAGATCTGATCAATACCATTCTCTGGGGATTCTTCTCCTTCCTCTATCCCTATGATGCGGAGGTTTGATCTTTTCATTGTGTCCCACATTTCCTGGTTATTCCATTCTTGTGCATTTTTAAACTTTTCATAATCTTTACTTGAGCTTTTTAGTTGTTCTGTGTTATCTTCTAGGTCTGATATTCTTTTTTTCTGCTTCCTCCATTCTGCTTCTGAGGCTTTTTCCTATTCTTTCCTGTTGATTGGATGAGTGTTTGATTTCTTTTTTTTATTTCATCTTGTGTTTTCTTTATTATTTCTACATCCTTTTGGAGCTTCTCAATCTTTTCTTGTAGCTCCTTCTTTTGTTCGTTGGTTTCCATTTTCATTTCAGTATGGGTTCTTTTCAGTGTTTCCATTTCCTTCCAGAGTTTCTTATTATCTCCTTCTAGGTCCTTTCTGAGTTTTTCATTCTCTCTTCTTAGTTCTGTGATTTCTTTGAATATATCTGTGATTGTTAATTTACATTCTTTATCTTGGGCTATCTCTACAGAGGTCCCATTGAAGGGTCCTCCACAGGCTCTGTAGAGTTTGGTTTGGGGTTATTCTGGGCCTTTCCCATATTGTTTTTGCGTTGTGCTTTTGGCATGTCCTTTACTTTTTGCCTGTGTTCTGGTGTGAATCTCTAGTGTCTCTTCACTGTGTTGGAGGATTGCTTTCCTTGATTCCTTCAGGTGCCTGCCTTGTAGTCTCCTTATTTATGGAGTGTTGACTTGCTTAGGTTTCAGGTTTTAAATTTTGGTTATATATTGGAGGGTATAGTTCACTCTTCCCTTTCTGTTTCGCAAGAACTGGGTGGGCAACAGTCCAAATGACATGTTCTGAGCACAGTAGGTCCTCTGCTGCCAGCCAGTTCTTCTGGCTTGGTTGTAGGACTTATTGGGACCTCTATTTGGAGTTCCAGTTGGCCCTGAGAGGGTGGGGGGTGTTATTTGCTTAGCCCGTGCGCCGGTACCCTGAAGCAACCTCTATCCAATTTTGGTTAAAGTCTGCGCTCCTTACTTCCCAGGGNAAGTCCTCTTTAAATATTTTATAGAATTCTGCTGTGAAACCACCTAGGCCTGGGCTTTTTTTAGTTGGGAGGTCTGTTATTACATTTTCAATGTCTTCATATATTATGGTCTGTTTAAGCTGCCAGTTTCTTCTTTGTTTAGCTTTGGTGATTCCCTGGATTGCAAATATTCATCCATTTCTCTTAGATTTTCAAATTTGGTAGAGTATAGGTTTTTGAAGTACTCCCGTATGATTGTCTGGATCTTTTCATTGTCTGTTGTGACATTTCCCCTTTCATCACGAATTCTATTGATTTGGAGTTGCTCTTTCTTTCTTTTGGTTAACTGGGCTAGAGGTCTGTCTATCTTGTATATTCTCTCAAAGAACCAAGTTTTGGATTCATTGATTTTTTGGTATTGTTTTCTTTGTTTCTATTTCATTGATTTCTGCTCTGATTTTGTTATTTCTTCCTGTCTGTTGCATTTAGCGTTCATTTGCTGTTGTTTTTCAAGTGTTTTTAGCTGCAGTGTTAGCTCATTTATTTGTGCTCTTTCTATTTTTTTTTTAATGTGGGCACCCAGGCCTATAAACTTCCCTCTTAGGACTGCTTTTAAAGTGTCTCATAGGTTTTGTTGTGTTGTACTGTCATTGTTGTTTAGTTCCAGGAATGCCTTTATCTCTTTCTTTATTTCCTCTTTGACCCATTCATTATTCAGGAGTGTGTTGTTTAGTCTCCATGTGTGCCTGTAGGTAGCAGGACTTGTTGTGGTGTTGATATTGAGCTTTATTGCACTATGGTCTGATAGAATGCATGAAATTATTTCAATTTTTTTTGTATTCGTCAAGGTTTTTTCTGTGTCCAAGTATGTAGTCAATTTTGGAGAATGTTCTGAAGCACCATTCTCTGGTGCTTGGGTGGAATATTTGGAAGATGTCTGTGAGGTCCATTTGCTGTGTTGTATTGTTCAGTTCAGATGTCTCTCTGTTTATTCTTTGCCCTGTTGATCTGTCCAAAGGACTGAGTGGGGTATTGAAGTCCCCTACTATGAGTGTACTGGGGTTAATCTGTGCCTTAAGGGCCTGTAGATTAGTGTTTATAAAGATCGGCGCACTGGAGTTTGGTGCATATATATTCATGATTGTGAAGTCTTCATGGTTAATTTTCCCTTTGATAAGGATGTAATGGCCCTCTTTGTCTCTTCTAATTGCTTCTACTTTGAAGTCTATTTTGTCTGATATTAAAATAACAACTCCTGCTTTTTTTGATACCATTTTTTTTGGAATATTTTTCCCATCCTTTACTTTAAGTTGGTGCCTATCCTTAACGGTGAGATGGGTTTCTTGTAGACAGCATATAGATGGATTCTGTTTCCTAATCCATCCTCCTAGTCTATGCCTTTTGATTGGAGAGTTTAGTCCATTATTATTTAAGGTGATAATTGAGAGAAGTGTGTTGCTTCCTTTCACATTGTTATCCATTTGCTGTTTTAGTCCAGGTTTCTACTTCTGCAGTTCTGCTTTTATTAATTTCTGTTTCCAGGTATCTGGGGGTAGTTGCTTTCCTCCTCTGTCCTTTGAATTGCTTCAAGTATCCTCTGAAGGGTTGGTTTTCCAGACATGTTTTCTTTCATCTTCTTTATGTCATGGAAGATTTTTCTCTTTCCTTCAACTAGAATTGAGATTTTTGCTGGGTATAGTAACCCGGGTTTGCATTGATAGTCATTTAGCACTGGGGATGCTTTGGTACACATTCTTCTTGCTTTCATAGTTTGTGCTGAAAAGTCAGCTGTAATTCTGATAGGTTTTCCCCTTATATGTAATTTGTTGTTTTTCTTTTGTGGCTTTCAGAATTTTGTCTTTGTTTTGGGTATTGTGCTGGTAGCTTTAGTGTCAACTTGACACACCTGGGTTGAGAGAGCCTCAGCTGGGGAATTGGCTCCATTGGACTGGCCTGTGGCCACGTCTGTGGAGTATTGTCTTGATTGTTGAGCAATGTGGGAGGGCCCAGCCACTATGGGTGGTGCCACCCTGGGCAGGTTGTTGTGTACTGTATAAGAGGTCAGGCTGGGCATGGGCCAGGAGAGCAAGCCAGTGAACAGCATTCTCCATGGCCTGTGCTTCCGCTCCTGATTCCAGGTTCCTGCCCTGAGTTCCTGCCATGGGCTCCCTAAGTGATGAACTGTGACCCGGGAGATGTAAGCTGAATAAACCCTTTCCTCCCCAAATTGGTGTCAGTCAGAGTGTTTTGTCACAGCAATGGAAGACAAACTAGGACAGGTATCTAATGTTTTAACTATGATATGGTGGGGGTGGTTCTTCTCTGCTCCAGTCTATTTGGTGTTCTATGTGCTTCTTGTATTTGTATGGGTTTGTCTTTTTTTAGTTTGGGGAAATTTTCATCTATTATTCTGTTGAAGATCTGATCAATACCATTCTCTGGGGATTCTTCTCCTTCCTCTATCCCTATGATGCGGAGGTTTGATCTTTTCATTGTGTCCCACATTTCCTGGTTATTCCATTCTTGTGCATTTTTAAACTTTTCATAATCTTTACTTGAGCTTTTTAGTTGTTCTGTGTTATCTTCTAGGTCTGATATTCTTTTTTTCTGCTTCCTCCATTCTGCTTCTGAGGCTTTTTCCTATTCTTTCCTGTTGATTGGATGAGTGTTTGATTTCTTTTTTTTATTTCATCTTGTGTTTTCTTTATTATTTCTACATCCTTTTGGAGCTTCTCAATCTTTTCTTGTAGCTCCTTCTTTTGTTCGTTGGTTTCCATTTTCATTTCAGTATGGGTTCTTTTCAGTGTTTCCATTTCCTTCCAGAGTTTCTTATTATCTCCTTCTAGGTCCTTTCTGAGTTTTTCATTCTCTCTTCTTAGTTCTGTGATTTCTTTGAATATATCTGTGATTGTTAATTTACATTCTTTATCTTGGGCTATCTCTACAGAGGTCCCATTGAAGGGTCCTCCACAGGCTCTGTAGAGTTTGGTTTGGGGTTATTCTGGGCCTTTCCCATATTGTTTTTGCGTTGTGCTTTTGGCATGTCCTTTACTTTTTGCCTGTGTTCTGGTGTGAATCTCTAGTGTCTCTTCACTGTGTTGGAGGATTGCTTTCCTTGATTCCTTCAGGTGCCTGCCTTGTAGTCTCCTTATTTATGGAGTGTTGACTTGCTTAGGTTTCAGGTTTTAAATTTTGGTTATATATTGGAGGGTATAGTTCACTCTTCCCTTTCTGTTTCGCAAGAACTGGGTGGGCAACAGTCCAAATGACATGTTCTGAGCACAGTAGGTCCTCTGCTGCCAGCCAGTTCTTCTGGCTTGGTTGTAGGACTTATTGGGACCTCTATTTGGAGTTCCAGTTGGCCCTGAGAGGGTGGGGGGTGTTATTTGCTTAGCCCGTGCGCCGGTACCCTGAAGCAACCTCTATCCAATTTTGGTTAAAGTCTGCGCTCCTTACTTCCCAGGGTCCTCTGCTCCTGACCGCCTGCCTGAGGGCCTGTGCCCAGCTCTCTGCCTTTTCCCTGGATTTGGTATTTCTAATGTCCCACTGGGTTACTAGGCACCGTCTTGGATGTTGAAGCTATATGTGAACAACAGTCATTGTGTTTGCTAGAACTTACGCTGGGTGAAAGAAACAAAAAAAGAAAATCCTCCGACTCAGGTGATATGTGTGTGTGTGTGTGTGTGTGTGTGTGTGTGTGTGTGTATGTGTGTGTGTATGTAATACAAGTTGGAGAGAACAACAACAACTAAAGAACTGGGGGGAAAAAGACTGAAACAGTAAAATTCTCCCCAAAACAATAAGCCTCTGCTTTGAAAAAAAAAAAAGGACTTGGAAAAAGATGCAAGACACTGCAAGATACACCTATGGCAGAGTGCAGGTGGGGTGGGGGGCATGGAAAGGGAAGTGACTCTAAATTCAATTGAAAAGTGATGTATGATGTATGGAAATAGTTTAATAACAATAATAAATTTAAAAAATAAAAATACACAAAAAAGAAAAGAGCCATCAAATTCCACAAAATCAGTAATTCATTACAAATTTTGAAAATTCTTAGAGACAATTAATGAAAAATCTTAATTAACTTAAATTTAAGCGTGTAGTTGAGCCAGGAGCCAGCCAGGAACCAGGAGCCTCTCAGCTCAGAGATCACAAGAACTCTGTGCAGCTGGAGCTGAGACTTAGAGAGGAAGAGCAAGAAGCCCAGAAAACAGCTGCCTGGCTGCTACTGCTGGTCTGACCTTGTGTGGGGCGAGGCTGCTGCCTTTTATGTACATGGTCTGATGGCCTCTCATGGTTAGACTACAGGTAGCCCACATGATAAAGATGCTAACTAAGCTCCCTAAAACTCTTTCAGACCATGCTTTTACTAATATTGATGAGAGATTCACTTCCAGAGATAACTTCAGCTGGAGTTACACTTTCATATCCTCACAAAATAATCCTCTTTATCCAAATCCAGAGTTCATCTAGAACTGGACAAGACACACACATACCCAAACTGCCTTCAGAGTCTATAGAGCCTCCAGAAGAGACAGGGCTGGGGCCTCCGCAGGAAGACTGTGTGTATGCTGAGCTTATTGCCATCACCCTACTGTCCACAGGAGCCTTGCTAACAACCATGTGAAAGTTCTGGAAGGAATCACATGTTTACATCCTCCACTCAGGCCCTACTTGCAAACAAACATGCTGTTTCCTCCCATAAGAACTGGCCTCATATCTGTGCTGTGAGTCTGAGCCCATCACTGTGTGTCACTCCTGGTTCAGGTGGTCACCCAGAAGAACACAGGGTTAGGGTATAGCTCAGGGCATCCATGCTGGGAACAGAAGCCCATCCGCCTCTGCATTCCTGGGTTGGGTGCTCAGGTCAGAGCTCAGCACATTCTGAAGAGCGGTTTTCTACTCCTAGTTTTCACAATGTCTGAGGTGACTTGATTAATTTCCCTCTCAAGTTCCCTTTGTCTTTCATCTCCTTTTAAACTCATCTGTACCTGTCAATCTCAGTTCACCTCTGAGTATTGCAGTAGCAATATCAGTGTGGTTTTTCAAAGATGTTTAATGACAGATCTGTCATTCTTTAAGCATGCCACAGCTGTAAAGTCATTCAGTCTTTGGGGACCAGATCCATTTCTGCAACATGCCTGGGCCATTCCACCTCAAATCTGAACTCAAATCAAGGGGCTCTTTATAAGATGAATTGGCTTATTCTAGTTCCCAAGTTTAATTGAGAGAAAAAAGAGAGAGATTCTCTCTCTCTCTCTCTCTCTCTCTCTCTCTCTCTCTCTCTCTCAGAACTGAGATACAGCAAGCACAGAGCAAAGTGTATACAAATCTCTAACAGTCTGATAAATAGATATCTGTACACTTGTGCTGACACCTGTGCACACACATACAAAACACATGCACTGGAAATACCACTAACTTACCTTTAACTGGTTTTAAAGTAAAAATGATTTATTCTCTGGGAAGCTCTTTCTAATCTGGGGCTCTGTGGGTCCAGCCTCCAGCTTCTACGGGGGAGTTCTGCCAGAGGCTACAGGGTACAGGATCATCTCAGTCCATCTGCAGTCACAGTGGCTGGGCCAGAAAGACCCTGAGAGCCCTGGGGAACTTAGTTTTCTCCAGGACCCCCACTTCACTCTCAGAGGCTTTCCTTCATGCACCACTATCAGAGGAAAGACGAGAGCTGCAATAGCTCTGAACCCAGAGGGTGAAGGAAGTTATCAAAAGGGAGAACGGTAGGAGCTCAACTGGAGAGTGGGAGCCAAAGGGGGAGGGGGTGGAGGCAGAAGAGGAAGGGAGGTAGAGGAGGGAAGGGAAGGGAGGTGGAGGATGGAGGAGAGAGAAGCCAAGAGCTAGCTGAGATCCAGTACTCATATTTTTCTTCTTAAAAACATTTTTATTCCATTTATTATATTTATTTATTTATTTATTTATTTATTTATTTATTTATTTATTTATTTATTTATTATGTGTATGAGTGTACTGTCTGCATGTAAGTTGGTGCATCGTGTCGTGCAATGCCTCAGAGGTCAGAAGAGGGCATTGGGTTCCCCTGGAACTGGAGTTAAAGACAGTTCTTGGCCACCATGTGGGTGCTGGGAATCAACCCCAGGTCCTCTGCAAGAGCAGTTGGCACTCTCAACCGCTGAGCCATCTCTCCAACCCCAATTTATTTTATTTTGTATACACATGCATGTATGTATCTATGTGGGTACACATTTGCCACAGTGTGCATGTGGAAGTCAGGAGATAACTTAGGTCTCCAGGTTCAAACTCAGGTCTTCAGAGTCAGGGGGAAGTGTTTCATTACAATTGTCACATACTTCCTCCTCCCTACCTCCTAGTCTGCCATGAATTCCACCTTTCTTATTTTATTTGGCTCTCTGTTACAACCTAAAGAACAGTGATGATAGGAATTAGCCTCACAGTGGGGGGTCAGGAGGAAGACCCCACACAGCTAGAGAAGAGAGCCTGGGTGCCAGCTGGGCCTGCGCTGGTGGCCGGGAGCCCTGCAGAGCCCCAGGCTCCAGCTGCTCCACTAGCTATGGCACAACCTCACCAGGAGTTACCACCTGGTACCTTGGCCCCGCTTCCTGAGGAAACCTACACTTACTGTGTGAAGAAAACACCCGAAAGCCTGACAATGGCATGGAAGGTCCCCGGAAGGTGCTTCCAAAGCCCACACTTCCAACACCAGGCTCCTTCTAGAGGGATGGCAAGTGCCATCCCTCTCACAAACAACTTGGACCTTCACTGCCTATGTGGCTTCACCTCTGGTGCTGTCAACCAGCTGCCTATCACACTTTACAGAGCAGCTCCTAAGGGTCAGAGGGACCTGGAAGCTGTCTCCAACACTGGAAGTCCCCTCCAGCCAGAGTGCCCATGCCCGCCACACGTGGTAATGGTAGTTTTACTTAATCCGAGAATAGCCAGTGTGTGAGTGCATGTCCTGAGCTATCTTCAGAGCAGGCTCTCCAGGACGCTGGTCCAGGGCAAGGCCAGGCAGTATGAGAGAAGTTCTGCTGGATGGCTGGGTTGGTTCCTGAGACTCTTGGCCTATGTCCACCCCACAGGCTCTGGCAGCATGAAGCTTCTGTTCGGTGGTTTCTAAAACTGTGGCGTCGTTTTTCTGGAACATTCCAGTGTGAGAATGCACATCTGGTTCTCATGTCCCTGCCTTGGGCTATCCTCTTTTCAGCATCGATATCTGTTGATAGGGGCAGGCTTTCACTCTCGGCAAAACTCATCTTAACCGATTTCTGAAAGGCTCTGGCAAATGTGCCTTGCACAGAATTGTTTTCCACTCATGCACTGGGCTTGCAGAGGGATGTCGAACCATGTGTGTTTAATTAAGTTTCCATTCGACTCTGAAAAACCCCATTATAAGAAATGAAATCCTTGGACATTCTTTTTCTTTGAACCAAATCTTCCCCTTTTCTTAAAATTAAATGAAACTCGAAATCAATGCCTTCAATTTGATTCTGTAATCAGCATTCAACATTTGAAAAACTGCTGAGTGAAAATTCAGTAACATAATTTTGTGCATGGAATGTACTTTGTTTTGAGATATTTTTGCTATTCCATAAAAATAATCTTTGATTATTGCTCACTAAATGACATTTAAGTGGTAACTGACTGTCCATGTTATAAAATTAAATTGCCTTTAGGTTTAGCGAGGAAGTGTAAATATGCAATTGTTTCAGAATATTAAGTTCTTCAGAGTGTAAATTATGAATATAAGAATGAAAACATGATGATTTGGAAGAGGGGTGAAGCCTTCAAGATGAAAACCTCTTGTACAAGGAGGGCTCAACAGGAAGTGCAGGCTGGCTTGGTGGGCTCCTTGGGAACCGGGCTCTTGGGCCCTTAGGTTCCCCCACAATTCTCTTTGTCAGTGGAAAGCTTCTCTACTTCATCCCACAATTTCAATCTTGGTCTGTCCATGAGCACACATCTCACCTGTAGGGAATCAGCTTTTCCCTCTTCTCTCTAGTCAGTAATTGAACCGCACATTTCTCTGCTCCATATTTAAAATAAACCAACTTTATGAAGGCATAAATTGCATCGTGATACATTCAGCTAGGTCAAAGGCTCTAAAAGCATGCTGGTTTTCATCTTTGCTCAGATACAACTTCTGTGACTAGTATTTTCAATATCTTCCTGCAGAAATTCATCCATACCATCTTTACTCCCCCATCACTTCACACTAACAGATATGCTCTTTGATTTTGCTTTTAATGAAATCATGGCTTCCACTGCCTTTTTATTATATTCTTTGCAGACAGAATAGTGGCTGGCACATAATTTCATATATATATATATATATATCTGTGAACTGTAGGGGAAAAGGAAGGCCACTTGTGGCTTCTTTTGTGCTAAATTACCTGCTTGATTGTTTACACTGAAACCTGGCCCCAGGGAGGATTTGCCTGCCTTGAGATCAAAGGCACTCAGGAGTTCTAGTACTCCTGATGCTAGTACTCTAGGAACATGAAGCAGGGGGTCTGAAACCAGGCCCTGAGATATGTGATGTCACTCTGGGTATAAAAACAGAATGCTGTGAATAAAAGTACGAGTCCTTCTTACCATCAGACAGGGACTCCCGGCCGTTATTTTAGTGTGTAATCTTAGCCCATCAGGCTTGTGTAGTAGATCAGTGGGTTGGACGATGGTTCAGCAGACCAGCAAGCTGGGAAGTGGTGTGGGGCTGGAAGGAGACTTATCAGGTCTCCAGCTGTGATGTGTGGTGCATGCCTGGGCAAGAATTAGACTGTAGAGCACCTATCAGGTGACAGTCTGGCATATTAGACTGTAGCGTGCCTATCAGGTGACAGTCTGGCATTGGGCTGTAGAGTGCCAATCAGGCAGCAGCCTGGAGGATCTGGGAGTTCTGATAGGGCATTGCCCAGTGTAGATGTTAGATGAGACAGGTGGGCAGTGGAAAGGTTGTTAGCCTTTGGCCAGAAGGTTTAGGACAGCTGCTGTGGCTGTCTTGCGTTTCCCTTTTCCCTGTAATCCAGTGGACGAGGTTTGTGTGGTGGAGTGACACCACAGTGAGCGGAGGGGAGAAGGAAAAAAAAAATGCCAGGGACATGCTGGTTTAGAGCCAGCATGGAAGTCAGACAGACACCAGGTGGAGGACTGGTAGCTGCATGGCAGGGAGGGGAAAGGGAACTTTGTGGGGGAGGGGGAGTAAAGAAACCAAAGATATTGGAGTAGCCCAAAGTGTTAAAGAAAGCATGGTTAGATATAAATAGATACAAAGAAGAGAGAGAAGTTATGTTTTCCTGAATTCTTCAGGAAAGGAGCCCATGTCTGTGACTCTCCATCCCCAATAACTGCACTAAGAGATGGGGATTCAGGCAGGATGTGTCCACCACCTGGTTAACACGTGGGTACTCTACCCATGTCTTTAGCATGACTCTAGGTAAACATGCCTACCTAGGGGTGATGCTGTGACTAGGTGACTGACCAGTGAAACTAGAAAGTTGGGTCTTCACTCAGACCAGAGATCTATTCTCCTGAGAGGGGGGCAGCTTTTTGGTACTGTACAGAGGAAGCTTATTTCTACAGTGTGCTTCCTGAGAGCCTAGAGGTATAAGTCTGCAGAGGGTGAAGAGATGGCTGTGACCCTTCCCAAGAATAATCCCATCTACTGAAGCTAAAGTCAGGAGATGGCTTCTAACAGTGCAACCCGTCAGCTTTCCCCAGGGACAAACGCAGACAATGGAATGTATTATTTCTTCAATTGCTCTTACCTTCTCTGATGTTTAATTTATTCTATTTCTCTTGCTGATGGTTTTCTGGATGCTCTCCCAGGTCACTGGACTGCCTTGCTGTGCCCAGACTAAAAGTGATGATGGACTTCCCCAAATAAGCAAGAATAAAAATAAACATCCAAAATGTATGGGTGGCACACTGCCCAAAGTGGGGGTGACTTTTTTTTCATAGCCACATCTCTGCTGGATCCAAGGAATTCCTTATAAACAAAGCTCGTGACTCTAGTCAGCTTCCTGTTTGCTACAATCAGTGTCTCTCAGATTCCAAGGTGAAGTTTAATCCCAGGAGCAAATAGAGGTTTTGTGACCACAGAATAAACAAGGACTTGAGAGTCAGAGTTGGATGTCAGTCCTAGCATGGAGTACCAGCAGTGGTATATGGGGACCTGAGTACAAAGAAGACAGCAAGGCCACAGTACAGTCCCTGTTGGGGGTGCGATGGCAGTGGCCCAGTATCTTCCTCCCTGAGTCTTTTTTTCAGGTAGCTGTAAGCTTTGGATAGACACATGCAAACTGGAATTATTGCAGAAAGGGGCTCATGGGAGACCCATAGGCTCAGAATTGGAAGCCAGCCTCAGACAAAACCAGTGATCACAACAGGAACTTAATAGAGCTACTGAGGTTCAGGAGAACATCCAAATCCCAGACATGCCACTGTCCTCCCCTGTGGCTGGTCACTGTCCTCGCCTGTGGGTGGTCACTGTTCTCCCCAGTGGGTGGTCACTGTCCTTCCCCAATGGCTGGTCACTGTCCTCTCCAGTGGGTGGTCACTGTCCTCCCCCAGTGGCTGGTCACTGTCCTCCCCCAGTGGCTGGTCACTGTCCTCCCCAGTGGGTGGTCACTGTCCTCCCCCAGTGGCTAGTCACTGTACTCTCCAGTGGGTTGTCACTGTCCTCCCCCAGTGGCTGGTCACTTCCTCCCCTGTGGCTGGTCACTGTCCTCCCCTGTGGCTGGTCACTGTCCTCCCTCAGTGGGTGGTCACTGTCCTCCCCTGTGGCTGGTCACTGTCCTCCCCAGTGGGTGGTCACTGTCCTCTCCAGGGGGTGGTCACTGTCCTCCCCCAGTGGGTGGTCACTGTCCTCCCCCAGTGGCAGGTCACTGTCCTCCCCAGTGGCTAGTCACTGTCCTCCCCCAGTGGCTGGTCACTGTCCTCCCTTATGGCTGGTCACTGTCCTCCCCAGTGGGTGGTCACTGTCCTCCCCAGTGGGTGGTCACTGTCCTCCCCAGTGGGTGGTCACTGCCCTCCCCCAGTGGCTGGTCACTGTCCTCCCCCGGTGGCTGGTCACTGTCCTCCCCAGTGGGTGGTCACTGTCCTCTCCCAGTGGATAGTCACTGTCCTCTCCAGTGGGTTGTCACTGTCCTCCCCCAGTGGCTGGTCACTTCCTCCCCTGTGGCTGGTCACTGTCCTCCCCTGTGGCTGGTCACTGTCCTCCCCAGTGGGTGGTCACTGTCCTCCCCAATGGGTGGTCACTGTTCTCCCCATTGGTGGGTGGTCACTGTCCTCCCCAGTGGGTGGTCACTGTCCTCCCCCAATGAGTGGTCACTGTCTCCCCCCCAGTGGCTGGTCACTGCCCTCCCCAGTGGGTGGTCACTGTTCCTCTCCCGTGTGCTGGTCACTGTCCTCCCCAGTGGGTGGTCACTGTCCTCGCCTGTGGGTGGTCACTGTTCTCCCCAGTGGGTGGTCACTTTCCTCTCCCAGTGGTGGTCACTGTCCTCCCCCAGTGGCTGGTCACTGTCCTCCCCTGTGGCTGGTCACTGTCCTCCCCCAGTGGCTGGTAACTTCCTCCCCCAATGGTGGTCACTGTCCTCCCCCAGTGGCTGGTCACTGTCCTCCCCTGTGGCTGGTCACTGTCCTCCCCAGTGGGTGGTCACTGTTCTCCCCCAGTGGCTGGTCACTATCCTCCCCTGTGGCTGGCCATTGTCCTCCCCCAGTGGGTGGTCACTGTCCTCCCCTGTGGCTGGTCACTGTCCTCCCCAGTGGGTGGTCACTGTCCTCCCCAGTGGGTGGTCACTGTTCTCCCCAGTGGGTGGTTACTGTCCTCCCCCAGTGGGTGGTCACTGTCTTCCCCCAGTGGGTACTCACTGTCCTCTCTTGTGGCTGGTCACTGTCCTCCCCAGTGGTTGGTCACTGTCCTCCCCAGTGGTTGGTCACTGTCCTCCCCAGTGGTTGGTCACTGTCCTCCCCAGTGGGTGTCACTGTCCTCCCCAGTGTGTGGTCACTTCCTCCCCCAGTGGTGGTCACTGTCCTTCCCAATGAGTGGTCACTGTCTCCCCCAGTGGCTGGTCACTGTCCTCCCCTGTGGCTGGTCACTGTCCTCCCCAGAGGCGCTGTGTCACTGGCCTCCCAGTGGGTGGTCACTGTCCTCCCCCAATGAGTGTGCTTCACTGTCCTTCCCCAGGGTGGCTGGTCACTGTCCTCCCCTGTGGGTGGTCACTGTCCTCCCCCAATGAGTGGTCACTGTCCCCCCCTCAGTGGCTGGTCACTGTCCTCCCCAGTGGGTGGACACTGTCCTCCCCCAATGAGTGGTCACTGTCCTCCCCCAATGGGTGGTCACTGTCCTCCCCCAGTGGGTGGTCACTGTCCTCCCCCAGTGGCTGGTCACTGTCCTCCCCAGTGGGTGGTCATTGTCCTCCCCCAATGGGTGGTCACTGTCCTCCCCCAATGGGTGGTCACTGTCCTCCCCCAATGAGTGGTCACTGTCTTCCCCCAGTGGGTGGTCACTGTCCTCCCCCAGAGGCTGGTCACTGTCCACCCCTGTGGCTGGTCACTGTCCTCCCCAGTGGGTGGTCACTGTCCTCCCCCGTGGCTGGTCACTGTCCTTCCCCAGTGGCTGGTCACTGTCCTCCCCTGTGGCTCGTCACTGTCCTCCCCTGTGGGTGGTCACTGTCCTCCCCAGTGGGTGGTCACTTTCCTCTCCCAGTGTGTGGTCACTGTCCTCCCCAGTGGGTAGTCACTGTCCTCCCCCAGTGTGTGGTCACTGTCCTCCCCCAGTGGCTGGTCACTGTCCTCCCCCAGTGGCTGGTCACTGTCTTCTCCAGTGGCTGGTCACTGTCCTCCCCCAGTGGGTGGTCACTGTCCTCCCCAGTGGGTGGTCACTGTCCTTCCCCAGTGGCTGGTCACTGTCCTCCCCAGTGGGTGGTCACTGTCCTCTCCCAGTGGGTGGTCACTGTCCTCCCTCAGTGGGTGGTCACTGTCCTCGCCTGTGGGTGGTCACTGTTCTCCCCAGTGGGTGGTCACTGTCCTCCCCCAATGGCTGGTCACTGTCCTCTCCAGTGGGTAGTCACTGTCCTCCCCCAGTGGCTGGCCACTGTCCTCCCCAGTGGGTGGTCACTGTCCTCCCCCAGTGGCTAGTCACTGTCCTCTCCAGTGGGAGGTCACTGTCCTCCCCCAGTGGGTGGTCACTGTCCTCCCCAGTGGGTGGTCACTGTCCTCCCCAGTGGGTGGTCACTGTCCTCCCCCAGTGGGTGGTCACTGTCCTCCCCAGTGGGTGGTCACTGTCCTCTCCCAGTGGGTGGCCACTGTTCTCCCCAGTGGGTGGTCACTGTCCTCCCCTGTGGGTGGTCACTGTCCTCCCCAGCGGGTGGTCACTATCCTCCCCCAGTGGGTGGTCACTGTCCTCCCCAGTGGATGGTCACTGTCCTCCCCCAGTGGCTGGTCACTTCCTCCCCTGTGGCTGGTCACGTCCTCCCTAGTGGGTGGTCACTGTCCTCCCCAGTGGCTGGTCACTGTCCTCCCCTGTGGCTGGTCACTGTCCTCCCCAGTGGGTGTTCACTGTCCTCCCCAGTGGGTGGTCACTGTTCTTCCCAGTGGGTGGTCACTGTCCTCCCCCAGTGGCTGGTCACTGTCCTCCCCAGTGGTTGGTCACTGTCCTCCCCTGTGGGTGGTCACTGTCCTCCCCAGTGGGTGATCACTGTCCTCCCCAGTGGGTGCTCACTGTCCTCCCCTGTGGCTGGTCACTGTCCTCCCCAGTGGGTGGTCACTGTCCTCCCCCAATGAGTGGTCACTGTCCTCCCCCAGTGGCTGGTCACTGTCCTCCCCAGTGGGTGATCACTGTCCTCCCCCAGTGGCTGGTCACTGTCCTCCCCAGTGGGTGATCACTTTCCTCCCCTGTGGCTGGTCACTGTCCTCCCCAGTGGGTGGTCACTGTCCTCCCCCAATGAGCGGTCACTGTCCTCCCCCAGTGGCTGGTCACTGTCCTTCCCTGTGGCTGGTCACTGTCCTCCCCCAGTGGCTGGTCACTGTCCTCCCCAGTGGGTGGTCACTGTCCTCCCCCAGTGGCTGGTCACCATCCTCCCCAGTGGGTGATCACTGTCCTCCCCAGTGGGTGGTCACTGTCTTCCCCTGTGGCTGGTCACTGTCCTCCCCAGTGGGTGGTCACTGTCCTCCCCAGCGGGTGGTCACTCTCCTCCCCAGTGGGTGGTCACTGTCCTCCCCAGTGGGTGGTCACTGTCCTCCCCAGTGGGTGGTCACTGTCCTCCCCAGTGGGTGGTCACTGTCCTCTCCTGTGGCTGGTCACTGTTCTCCCCAGTGGGTGATCACTGTCCTCCCCCAGTGGCTGGTCACTGTCCTCCCCTGTGGGTGGTCACTATCCTACTTTAACATCACATGTACTCTCTTGCCCTCTTCTCTTTCACCATTAAGACCTCCTTTTCTACTTTAATTATCTATATCTGCATACATATACAAGTTAAAATCTAGGATCTGCAAACATGGTGTCTGCCTTTCTGAGTCCAGGGCATTTCATATGTAACAGCCTGTAGTTCCATCCACATGGCTCTTAATGGACATGTTGACCCATGGGCTTCCTTAAGTGAGGCATGGTCTTGACCCATGCTTCAGTGACTGGGCAGATGTAATGAAATGGTAGCCAACCGGCCACATTGGTGGAAAAGGCTTGTGTCTTTGGGCAGGGATGGGATGGGGACGGGGATGGGGACCGGGATAGGCAGGCATCAGGAACACTTTTGGAAGGCGAAGTGTGTCAGTTCTACTATGTGGAAGCTTCCCAGCCGGTGCTGCAACAGGTGGGATGTGGGTGAACAGCCACTCCTCTCCTCATAAGCAGTCAGGTCACATGATCATTATCACAGCACAAAGCAAAGCTGGTCAACCTTGGATGACACTACGTCTATGGAAACAATGCCCAGCCAGGTCTCAGCAAGTCAGGATGGCTCCCCAACGGAAGGAGAGACTTGGGGTGATACTGCCCCCTGTGTGATTCTGGAATGGGCAGGGGTTGAAGTGTCTCTTTTGTGGCCTCAAGTCTGCACTCACAAATTCTCAACATTTTGGAGCATTCCAGATTTCAGACGTTTGGGTCTTGTCCTGTCACTGTTTGGACATCTTGTCCTGTCACTGTTTGGACATCTTTCTAATCTTTTGCTCATACCGTTGCTGAATGGGGAGGACCCTCCATGGTTTCCAAATACTGGTTTCTCACTTTATATTTTATCCCCAGTTGTGGCTTGCCTTTTCTTTTTCTTTTCATTTTTTAAAATTTTATTTTATTTTATTTTATTTTTTGCCTTTTCAAGACAGGGTCTCCCTGTAGCCCCAGCTGTTGGAATTCGCTCTGTAGACCAGGCTGGCCTTGAACTCACAAAGATCCGCCTGCTTCTGCCTCCCAAGTGCTAGGATTAAAGGTGTGCGCCACCACGCCCTGCGAAATTTTTTATTTTTTATGTGTATGACTGTACTGTCTGCACATAGGTTGGTGCACCTGTGTCGTGCAATGCCTGCAGAGGTCAGAAGAGGGCGTTGGATTCCCCTGGAACTGGAGTTAAAGACGGTTCTTAGNAAAAAAAAAAAAAAAAAAAAAAAAAGCACAAACACTCAGTTTTGATCAAGCCCAATTTTGCAAAATTTTTCTGGTGGATCTAAGAAAATATCACAAAATCTCAAATATTTTTCCCATGGTTCTCTGAATAATTTTATACTTTTAATTTATCTGCTCAAGCTTAATACACTTTTACCTTTGTGTGTGTGTGTGTGTGTGTGTAAGACCTCTTCTTTTTTTTGAATTTAATTTAATTTAATTTATTTATGTGTATAAATGTACTATCTGCATGTAGGTCTGTGCACCCGTGTCGTGCAATGCCGCGGAGGTCAGACCTCTTCTATCTCTCTTCCTTATTTGTTGCTATGGAGTCTCACAGATTCTGGGACTTGCCAGTTCAGCTCAGGTAGCTGGACTGCAAACCTGTGGGATCCACCCATATCTGAGCCTCAGCACTAGGTTACATGCATGAACTGCCAAGCCTGGCTTTGAATGTGGGTGCTGTGGAGGGATCAGAACTTAGGTCTTTAAGTATTTGCCACAGGCACTTTACCAACTGAGTCAGCACTCAGCCTTAAATATACTTAACATTTGTCTGTGACACAGTATGTGTCAAGGGATGTTTTCTCTAAAACTTTCTTTCATTATTTGTTTAAAATATTACTGTTTTGCTTATTGATTTGTATTGACACACTTGTCCAAAACAAAATGTCTGCAAGCGTGTAGCTCTGTTTCTGAATTCTCTATGCCATTGTTTGATCACTCTGTCTGCATTTTAATACTGTTTCCTTTTAAAATTTATTTTATTCCTTATTTATGTGTTTGTGTGTGCAGGCGACAGCAGAGGCAAGAAGAGGGCATCAGACACCTGGAGCTGGAGTTACAGGAAGTGGGAGAAACCTGACATGGGTGCTGGGAACTAACTTTGGTCCTGTTAACTGTGGAATTCTTACTCTAGCTGCCCACTCTCTTTGTTTTAGGAGCTCTGTTTGGATTTTGAACTCAGTTTTGTAAGAAATACATTTTTCTTTATTGTAACGCTCTGGGTGGAGCCTGGCATTGCAAGGACCGAGGTAAATGCTCTACAGGCACACTGAATTCAAGCCCCTAACATAGTAAGGTTGTTTTGACTAGATCTGATGAAATCTTGTGTAATTTTAAAATATATTTGTCAGTTTTTAAAGGCAAAACAGACTTCAGATCTTTCATTTTTTATTGATTTTTGTGATTTTCACACAATATAATTTGATGGTATTTAGACCCCCCCCCATCTACACACATCTCTTACTGTCCCCTTTCCCCCGATTTAATGTGCGTGTGTGTGTGTGTGTGTGTGTGTGTGTGTGTGTGTGTGCAGCCTATAGTGTCTAATTTCTGTCCCCAAATGTCCTTTGGTGTGGGTTCATCCACTAGAGCCTGGTTCACCTACTACGAGTCTCATCCTTGAAAGAGACTTTCTCCCTCTCACCAGGCATGTCTGTCAGTTTCCTCAGGTCAGGTCAGGGTTTCTTAACCTCTTCCTCATGGCTCGTGACTTGTGCATGCTCCCTGGAAACCTCTGTTTCTTTGTGCTCATCCACCACCTCTGGCTCTTGCAATCTTTCTTCCCCATCTTCTGAAATGATCCCTGAGCCTTGGGAGGCAGAAGTTTGACATAAATGTCGTATGCAGGGGCTGGAGTGATGACTCACTGGACCTGGGTTTGATTCCCAGCACCCAGATGGCAGCCAACAACCGTCTGTAAGTCCAGTTCCAGGGAATCCAATGCCAATGCCCTCTTCTGGCCTCCACAGGCACTGCACCACACAGGTGCACTTACACATGTACCTCATATACATACAACAAAAAATAAATAAAATATTAAAAAATAAGTGTCCTAATCAGGGATAAGCACTCTGTAGCCTCTTATTCTCTTCACATGGGGCAATTGTGAGTTTCTGTGTTAGTCACCATCTGCTGCATAAGGAAATTTCTCTAGCAAGAGTTGAGAGATGCATTAATCTACAGGTATAGCAACAAGTCATTAAGAATCAGTTTACTATGATAATTATTTAGTAGAAAACTAGCATTAGGTTCTCCTCCATGCCTTGTGACCTGTCTAGCCTCGGGTTCCTAAGTTTGCTACAAATGTCAGGTAAGGGCTTCGTCCTATGAAGCAGACCTTAAATCCAATTAAAAAGTGGTTGGTTACTCCCATAGTATTCGAGCCACTATTGCACAGGTGGGTACATCTTCCCAGTCAGGTTGCTGTTGAAGTTCACAGAATTAACAGCTGGGTAAGGTTGATTTTTTTCTTCCATTAACATGCATAGCATCTTCTGGCACTCACTATGGATACAGCCAGTAGAGATGAGGCTCTGGAGGCAGCACCAGCTTCATTTCTCCTTGTCTGTTCCACAGCTCATGGATGTAATGTCTTCAGCAATAGGATCTTACCATCAAGAGTAGGGGAAATACCAGTATTGTTTGAAAGTCTATGGGACCCCTGATCAACAGCTTCACTCAGGATGATTATTGCCAGTTCTACACATTTACCTGAAAATTTCATAATTTCAATTTTTAAGAGCTGTGTAATATTCCATTGTCCATATGTACCACACCTTCACTGCCCATTCATCAGTTTATGGACATCTAGGTTGTATCCACTTTACGGCTATTATGAGAAGAGCAGCAATGACAGAATGAACATGTTTCTCTGCGGTAGGGAATAGAGTCCTTTGGGTATGTGCCCAAGTGTGTATAGCTGAATCATATGGTAGATCAATTTCAAGTTTTTGAGGAATCTCCACATTTATTTCCGTACTGGCTGCAGCAGTTTGTACTCCCACCAGCAGCAGATAAGAGTTCCCCTTGCTCGACATCCTCGGCAGCAGTTGCCGCTGTTTGCTTTTTGGATCTTAGCCATTCTGAATGGGGTAAGATAAAAATCTCAAAGTGGTTTTAATCTGCATTTGCCTGATGACCAAATATAGTGAACATTTTTAAGTTATTTCTCACCGATTTGCATTTCATCTTTAAGGAACTCCCTGTTCCACTCTTTGCCCTAATTTTTAAATTGGTTTATTTTGGTTTTTTGGTGTTTAGGTTTTTTTTTTTCTGTATGTGTATGAATGTACTGTCTGCATGCAAGTTTGTG
Organism: Rhizomys pruinosus; assembly: GCA_009823505.1. Lineage (NCBI taxonomy): Eukaryota > Metazoa > Chordata > Mammalia > Rodentia > Spalacidae > Rhizomys > Rhizomys pruinosus. Next base: position 2,232,659 of record VZQC01003744.1, on the reverse strand, counting down.
AACCCGTGTCGTGCAATGCCGCGGAGGTCAGAAGAGGGTCTCGGATTCCCCTGGAACTGGAATTGGAGCTTCAGACGGTTCTCGGCCGCCATGTAGGTGCTGGGGATCGAACCCGGGTCCTCTGTAAGAGCGGTCGGTGCTCTTAACCGCTAGGCCATCTCTCCAGCCCCGGTGTTTAGGTTTTTTTTTAGTTCTTTGTATATTGTAGATACTAACACTCTGTCAGAAGTACAGCTGGTAAATATTTTTTCCCACTCTGTAGGGTGTCTCTTCACTTGAATGATGGTGACTCTTGATGTACAGATGCTTTTTTGTTCCATGTGATCTCATGTTGTCAATTGTTGGACTTAATGACAGTGCTATAGAAGCTGTGTTCAGAAAGTCCTTTCAGTATAAATGTTCCCTACTTTCTCTCCTGTTTGATTCAGTGCATCAGGTCTTACATTGAGGTCCTTGATCTATTTGGAGTTGAGTTTTGTGCATGGTAAGAAACAAGTCTATAGCTTCATTCTTTTCTACATGCCATTATCCAGTTTGTCTAGCACCACTGATTGAACGTGCTGACTTTTCTTCTGTTTGCATTTTTGGCTCGTTTGTCAAAAACCAGGTGGCTGTAAATGTGTGGATTTAAATCCGGGCCCTCAATTCTCTCTCACTCATCAATGTGTCTAGTTTTATTGCAGTGCCATACTGTTTTTTTTAAATCCCTATAGCTCTGTTGTGTAATTTGAGATCAGGGATAATGCCTCAAACAGTTCTTTTATTGTTCAGGATTACTTTGGCTATCCTGTTTTGTTTTGTTTTTTTCAATTTCTGTAAAGAATTGTATTGGGATTTTAATGGATATTGCATTGAATTTGTAGATTGCTTTTGCTAGGCTGGCCATGTTCCCAGCAGTAATTGTACCAACCCATGAGCATGAGAAGTCTTTCCATCTTCTCATAGATTCTTCAGTGTCTTAAAGTTTTATTTTATCCTTCACTTACATTGTTAGATTTATTCCAAGATATTGTATGTGTTTTGAGGCTACCAAGAATGGTATCATCTCATGGATTCTGTTCTTAGGATCTTTGTTGGTGGTGTTCATTTTATATCCTACTATTTTGCTGAATGTATTTATCTAGAGGTAGTTGGACTTCTTCCTTTCCAATCTGTGTCCCCTTTATCTCCTTGATTTGTCTTATTCTCTAGCTAAGACTTCAAGCACTGTATTGAACAGAAATGGAGCGAGTACACATCCTTGTATTGTGCCTGATTTTAATGGAAATGCTTTCAGTGTTTCTCCATTAAGTGTGATATTAGATGTGGGCTTGTGGAATATTGCCATCATTATGTTGAGCTATGTCCTGTATATGCCTACATGCTTCGTGACTTTCATCTTGAATGGATGCTGGCTCTTGTCAAAGGCATTTTTGCATCTGATGTGATCATGTGGTTTCTGTCCTTGAGTCTGTTTATGTGATGGATTATACTTATTTATTTATGTATGTTGGCTCATTCCTGCATCTCTGGGATGAAGCCAACTTGATCATGGCAGATAATATTTTTGATATCTTGTGAATATTTTATTGATATCTTTTACATCTGTGCTCATAAGGGATATTGGTCTATAATTTTCTTGTTTTGTAGGATCTTTGCCTGGTTTTGGTATTAGACTAATTAATATCGGCTTCAGATAAAGAATCTGTGAGTGTTCCTTCATTTCCTGGTTTATGGAATCATTTAAGGAGTATTGGTCTTAATTCTTCTTTGAAGGTTTGGTAGAATTCTGTGCTGTATTCATTCAGTCCTGGCTCATTTTACTTGGGAGATTTTTTTTATTGTTGTATCTGTATCATTGGTTGTTATGGGCCTGTTTAAATTATTTATGTTATTTTAGCTGGGCGTGGTGGCGCATGCCTTTAATCCTAGCACTCAGGAGGCAGAGGCAGAGGCAGAGGCAGGCAAATCTCTGTGAGTTCAAGGCCAGCCTGGTCTACAGAATGAGTTCCAGGCCAGCTGGGGCTATAGGGAGACTCTGTCTCAAAAAAAAAAATTAAATTATTTATGTTGTTTTGATTTAATTTTGGTAAGCTTTACATATCTAGAAGTTTATCCATGTCTTTTAGATTTTCTAGGTTACTGAAATATAGATTTTTGAACTATGTCTTTATGGTGTTCTGAATTTCTTCTGGGATTGTTGTAATGTTTTCCTTTCCATGTCTGAGTTTGTTAATTTGGGTCCTCTCTCTTTATCTTGGTTAATTTGGCTAAAAGTTTGTCAATCTTGTTGATCTTTTCAAAGAACCAGCTCCTCATTTCATGAGTCTTTGTATTGTTTTATTTATTTCATTAATTTATTTCATTGATTTACTTTATTTAGTTTATTTCATTAATTTCAACCTTTATTTTCTTTCTCTCTTCTTATCTACTCTTTTTAGATATAGTTTGTTCCTGTTTTGTCCAGGCTTTCAGGAGCATCACTAATTTGTTTATATGAGTTGTTTCTAATTTTCAGCTGTAGGCACTTAATGCTGTGCACTTTCCTCTCAGGACTGCATTCATTGTGTCCCAAAGGTTTTGGTTTGTTGTGGTTTTGTGTTTTCATTTTCATTCAATTCTAATAAATTTTTAATTTCCTTTTTGGTTTCTTTTGTGATCCAGTTTTCATACAGTAATGTGTTTATCTTCCATGATTTGTATACTTTTCCCCCATTATTGTTGTTGATGATATTTAGCTTTATTCCTTTGTGGTCGGAGAGAATACTAGATGATATTTCAATTTCTGTAAATTTGGGGAGACTTGTTTTGTGTCCTAATGTATGGTTAATTTTGGAAACATTTCCATGAGCTGCTGAGAAGGAAGTGTATTTTTGGTGTTTGGGTCGAATGTTCTATAGATGTCTGTAAAGTCCATTTGATTTATGGTGCAATCTAACTCCAAGATTTTGTTTACTTTTTGTCTGGTTGATCTGTCTATTGGTGACCCTGGGGTACTGCCGAAATCACTGCCTACCACCGGGTTCATGTCAATATGAGATTGTAGAGCTAATAAAGTCTCTTTTGTAGCACCAGACATCCCTTTGTGAGGTGCATATATGTTTAGGATTGTAATTTCTTCTTGGTGGATTGTTTCCTTTAATGAGTGTAAGGTGACCTTCCCTGTCCCTTTTGACTAGTTTTAGTTTGAAATCTTTTGTGTAGAAGTAAGAATAACTACACCTTCTTGTTTCTTAGTTCCATTTGCTTGGAAGAATCCTTTCTCTTTACCCTAACGTGGTGTTGATCATTGTTGGTGAGGTGTGTTTCTTGGAGGCAGCAAGTTGCTGAATCATTTTTTCTAATCTAGTTGGCTAATCTCTCTTTTTACTGGGGAATAAAGATCATTAATATTGATGGTATTTTGACCAATGTTTATTAATTCCTGTTATTTTGGTGTTGTAGTACTTTTTGCTTAGACCTCCTTTGGTTGACTGATAATTTAGTTATTCTTTGTGCTATTTTCAGGGTGGTTAATCTTCTGACAAAAATATTCCGTCAAGTATTCCCTGTAGAGCTGGTTTTGTGGACATTAAATCTGCTTTCATCGTGGAATGTTTTTTCTTTCTCCTTCAGTTACAACTGAAGGTCTTGCTGAGTATAGTAGTCTGTGTTCTTTCCTGACTTTCATGGCCTTAGTTTAAGCCCTTCTGGTTTTCATAGTCTCCATTGAAAAGTCAGCTCCTATTCTGATGGGCCTGCCTCTATATGTGACCTGATCTTCCTCTCTCACAGCTTTCAGTATCTTTCCTTTGTTCTGTACCTTTAGTGCTTTGACTATTGTATGATGTGGGGAGTCTCTTTTCTGGTCCTATCTACTCTGTGTCCTGTGCACCCCCTCTACCTTGATAGATATCTCTTTCTCTAGGTTTGAGGTTTTTTTTCTTGTGCTGTTGTTAAAAATATTTTCTGTGTCTTTGACCTGAATTTCTTTTCCTTCCTCTATGTCTGTGACTCATAGGTTTGGTCTTTTTACTGTGTCCCAGAGGTCTTGCCTATTCCATTCCTAGGTTATTTTAGATTTGACATTTTCTTTGATTGATCAATCCATTTCTCCAGGCTTACCTTCATACTTGCTCTTCATTTCCTCTACTTTCTGCTTCTTTCCTCTAAGATTTTTGTTTGAGTTACTGAGTTTTTTATTTCAAGTTTTATTTCAGATTGGGTTTTCTTCGGGGATTCTATCATTTTACCAAAGTCTAGCTTCATGTTTTGAATTGTTTTAGTTATTTCATTGAACTCTTTGCGTTTTCACAATCTTCATTCAGTTTTTCATTCATATTCTCTTGGAGTTCCTTGAACATACTTATAATTTCTATTTTTTATTTTTTAATTTTTATTTACTTCTTTATTTACTTCTTTATTTATTTAATTTATTTGTATGAATGTACTGTCTGCATGTAGGTTTGTGCACCCATGTTGTGCAATGCCGCAGAGGTGAGAAGAAGGTGTCAGATTTCCCTGGAACTGGAGTTCTCCTGGAATTGGAGTCACAGACAGTTCTCAGCTGCCATGTGGGGGCTGGGGATCGAACTCGGGTCCTCTTCAAGAGCAGTCAGCACTCTTAACTGCTAGGCCATCTCTCCAGCCCCTCTATTTTGAAATTATTGTCTTGTCCATCTACTTGGTTGTCATTCTCAGGAAATATGACGATGGAATGAACAAGATAACATGGCGACTACAGCCAACTGAGTAGTGCTTGCTGTTTGGTTTGGGGGCCACTTGATGTTGATGTACAATTGGGGTGAAGGAAGTGGTCTTAGATCAGTTATAGATAGGTGTAACTTTTGAGCTGAGATTCCAAGATTGAAAGAAGAGGCTTCCAGATCAGCAGGGTGGGGTGAGGGCTGCTAGGTGAACAGGTGTGTAGGTTAGGTTCACAGGTCTAGGGCACCCAGAGCTCAGATGACAAGGTACAGAGAGGTTCAGGGACAGAGTTCAGGACTACAAGTCTAAAGCAGGAAAGATTCTGGAAACCCAGGCTGAGCTGAGAGCTGAGATGGCAGAGAGTGACTGAAGCAAGTCCTCAGGATTCACCTCTCTGTGCTGTCCCAAGACAAACAGCCAGATTTTATGTTCTTTGAAGTTCATATGTCATTGGGAAAATCTGCGCCCATAACTTTTGTTTGCCATGTTCACAGTGTGGTTACAAATGATTCTTTAACTTCAGTCTTCTACTTTGGACAGAACTAGCATCTACGGAAACCAATGCCATCTCCAACCCTCATTCTGTGGCACACGGCCATTCACACAGACAGCTAGCTCTCATGTGTGTTTTGTACATCTGTGTGGGATTTGTGTGGCTGATTAGTCATTTATAGACAGGCATGCTGCACCTTCTCCAGCTTATTTGCTCTTTTTACACGGAATGGGTTTGGAAATTGTGATAAAAAGTTTTCATGTTTTTTTTTAAATATTTTTGACACAGGGTCTCTCTGTATCCTGAGCTGGTCTGGAACTCACTATGTAGACCAGGCTGGACTTGAACTCACAGAGATCTGCCTGCCTCTGCCTCCCGAGTGCTGGGATTAAAGGCATGCACCACCATACCTGGCAGTTTCCATGTTTTTAATGCATAAAAAATGTTTTAGATTCTCTCTCTTTCAGTCTCTCTGGCTTTTTAGGAATGAGTCTGTTTTATGTAATATCACATTTGCTGGTGTGAAGCCATAGATAAAATATTCTCAGAGAAATTTGAACATTTACACTTCCATTCTGTGTCTTAGGAAACGGAGTCATCTTTCAATCTTTATTCCTAGTCTAGCTCAAGCTCTAGATGTGCTATGAATCTTTCCAAGGAGCCATTTTGTTTCAGTGATGTTATGTTTCATGTCTCTCCTTCTTGCTTCCCAGTTTCCATTCTTCCTTTTTCTTTCATTAACTTTTGCTTTATTTGACTGCCAGTTTTGGTTTCTTGAGGAAAGCTGTCACATCACAGCATGCTTCCAATCCTGCAGTCCCTCTAAGTATTTACTAGCATTTGATAATTAATTAATTAATTAATTAAGTGTGCTCCTGAATGTGGAGAAGTCAGAGGTCAACCTTGTGGGTCATTGCTCAGGTGCTGTCCAGCTTGTTTTTTTTTTTTTAAGATTAAAAAATATTATGCGTATGTGCTTCCGTTAATGTTCACATGTGTGCAGGTATCCAAAGAGGCCAGAGGGTGTTGGATGCCCTAGAGCTGGAGTCAAGTGTGGTTGTGAGCTGCCCAAAATGAGTGCTGGAAACCAAACTCAGTACAAGCTCTTAACCAGTGAGCCATCTCTAGCCCTGTCACTGGCTTTTTCAAGACAGGTCCTCTCAATGGCCTGGAACTCCCCAGGTAAGCTGGACTGGGTGGCTCGTAAGCCCTTGGGACCCTCCTGTCTCCACACTCCCCACAGGGTGCTCGTGTCTGCCTTTCACAGAAAAATTCTCTGTCCCATTCCAAAGCTTTGTTTTCCACATTTCCTTCCAATGGTAACAGAAAGCTGATTAAAATTTGTATTTCCTTTTATTTATGTGTACGTGTGTGCTTGCTGTCTGTAAGTGCTCCTTGTACCCGCAGAGGTCAGAAGAGGGCATCAGATCCCCTGAAACTGGCTTTATAGACAGCTGCCCAATATAGGTGCTGGGAATAGATCCTGGGTTCTCTGCAAGAGCAGGAGTGTTATTAACCACTAGCCATCTCCCTGTCAATTCCCAGTCTTAAACATAAAAATCTTTCTTTTTACTAATTTCTTTACAGAGAAGAACTTTATTATTTTCTCTTACAAAAAATATTTAAAAGTGTGATTTAGAAGTTGATTGACATATGATGCCAGGACAAAAGCCCCTTTAGATGTGCAGAGGGCAAAGCCACTCACGCTGCTATGCCATCCAGGATGTAGTTTATTGGCCTGGATGGACCAACTCGAGTAGGCTGGCAGGCCAGGGAGCCCCAGAGATCTTCCCGTGTCCACATCTCCAGGGCTGGGATTACAAGCACACAGCACCCTGCCAGGCTTTTCACAGCTTGCAAGGCAAGCTCTCTACCAGCCCAGGCATTTCCCTGGCCCAGTTTATCACAGCTTGCAAGGCAAGCTCTCTACCGACCCAGGCATTTCCCTGGCCCCGTTTATCACAGCTTGCAAGGCAAGCTCTCTACCGACACAGGCATTTCCCTGGCCCCGTTTATCACAGCTTGCAAGGCAAGCTCTCTGCCGACCCAGCCATTTCCCTGGCCCCGTTTATCACAGCTTGCAAGGCAAGCTCTCTGCCGACCCAGCCACTTCCCTGGCCCCGTTTATCACAGCTTGCAAGGCAAGCTCTCTACCAACCTAGCCATTTCCCTGGCCCGTTTATCTTCTTTTGGACTCTTCACGGATTTACACATTCAGGCCTTTATTTGGAGATCTAGAATTTTCTAACTTTTCAGAAATCCTGGCTTCTTTGCATGTTGTGATTAGCTGAGACGACATCCTTGTGGAGAAGTTAGAACGTTGGCTTGCTTACCTAAATCCATTTTCCAGGCTTTCTTCTAACGTGCTGTATCGGTGTCAACAGCCATCAGTTTCAGGACTTGAGTTGGTTCTCGTCCACATCAGCAATAACAAGTAGCCAGTGCATAGGTGGAGTCAACAGTCCAGAGCAGTGTACGGCAGGTCCCTGTACGGCAGGTCCTCGTGCAGCACGCTGCTCTTATTAGGGATGTCTCTAACAGCCCACAACGGCTGCTTTTAATAATATCCGAATCCTTAGCTTACTTATAGGCACAGAGGTCCTAGTAGGAGATAGCAGGGAGTAGCAAGAGGGGAAGGGGAGCTCTGGGCAGCCAAGAGTCTGCCATGGAAATCCAGCATCTGATTTATTTATTAACTCAGGAATTAACTGAGTATAATAAATCTCTTAGGGCTAAAGTTCTTTCCAAACTCTCTACCTCAAGGATGCAGTGATTCTGTCTAGGGACTTCCACCTAGAGTTTCCCATCTAGTTGTTCCCATCTAGAGACTTCCATCTAGGTGTTCCTATCTAGAATCGCTGTCTAGGACATGGCTATGGAAACCAGGCTGCTAGGAATGCTGGGAGTGCAAAAGATAGACACACATTCCTCTTATAAATGCACAGTCCATCCTGGGATCCTCTCCCTGGGAACAGAGGAGAAGGGGATTCTCCAGGTCATGGTCAACAGCAGTGCCGATAACTAACTATACCGCCACCTGTAGGCACTGAGGGGCTTGTTCTCCCAGGCCAGTTACACACCTGGAGCCTCTTTAGAACATCCATGCTGGGTCAGTGTTATACACTGGTGGACAGCTTATCTAAGGCAGATCCAGTGTCTACACCCTCTGTACCCGCTTTCTGTGCTTACTACCTGACGTGAAGACCAGTCAACAAAAGCAAGAGAGGAGAGTGGGATCAGTGAGACAAACCTTGGAGTACTAACCCCCCAAATCCCAGGTTGACCCCTAAGTTCAGGGACTTTGTGGAGTTGAGTATGTGTTACCCTAGGGAGCAATGCTAGGACTTGGTTAAATGTTGGGTGTGTGTGAACTAGTCTTGTCCATTACTTTCTGCAGAATAGAAAGGTAGACTGGGGAAGTATATAGTTTTATCCCTTGCTGACTTGTGTGTGTGTGTGTGTGTGTGTGTGTGTGTGTGTGTGTGTGTTTACTGATGTCTAATCTTCCTTCATTATTCATTTAAATGATAACTATTGTATTTATAATACAACCATGAACACTTGGGCTTTTTCCCTGAACTTTCCCTGCATGACTAAAAAACAGAAAGAGGTTTGGATTCCCAATTTAGCTGTCTCAGAAACTGTTGTTTTTACCACTTTATTTATTATTTTTATTTTATGTGTGTGAGTGTATTGCCTGCATGTATGTAAATGTATCCATGTCATAACAATGCCCACGGAGGTGAGAATAGGTCATCAGATCCCCTGGAACTGGAGTTACAGACAGTTGTTAGCCACCATATGGGTTCTGGGAATTGAATCTCGCTCCCCTGCAAGAGTAAACAGCGCTCTAAACCACTGAGCCATTTCTCCAGCCCCTCACAGAGATTAAGCAGAAGAACCAACGCCAGCACATGAGCACATCTGCTGTCATGGAGTTCTCTAATAGATTTGAATGAGGTCTGCACAGACAGGAGAACTTCCTAATGTTTTTTTTTATTAGTATGCTTTGTTTTTTTTTTAACTTTCATTTTTTATTGATGCTTTGAGTATTTCATACATCATTTTCCAATTCAGTTCAGGCACATTTCCATTTCCCTTCCCCCCACCCCACCCCACCCTACCCCATCCCAGATCATGCATTCTGTCATAACTGTCCTGCATCTTTCTCTCAGTTTATTTTTCATTTTTTAACATTAAGTAATAATTTATGAGTAGAAGCATCCTTCATGTAAAACCAATTTGCAAGCAGTTGTGCCCAAACCCACAAAGCCCATGGGTCCCACCATCCAGCAGGGAGGTCTTGTATGTTCAATCAAGTTGATCAAATGAGTGTCCAGACTATATTGCTGTAGTTTCACCATTCACCCCAATCGCAGCCCTTACATTCTACCACACCCCCTCTTCTGCAGATTGTTCCCTAGGCTTAGAAAAGGGACACAGGTGGATGAGAAGCAAAACAGTCTACTTTCTCTGGAGCTGTTATCTTGATCTCTGGTCAATTCTGGCTGTTTCCTTTCATGGGCTGACAGTTTGTCCAGGAATAACCTTTCAGTCCTACTAATGAAGCACAAGCAATTAGATATACAGGTATCTATACAGTATTAATTGTTATGGTAGGTTACTTTGGTATAGACACAGATGTTTGGATGGTATGTTAATCCATGAATTACATTTTTTTCTGTTAGATATGACAGGGTCTTACTGTGGCTTATAACATCTCCTAACCATTAGAGGATGTAAGCTTGTGGTGTCAGCCATGGGTTATTCCTCCAAGGAGAGAGCTAATAGCCAATTAGATTTGAGATATAGAGGTATATGGCTGCCACTGCTGCACAGTATTTCCAGGCAGGGGAAGTGTAGCTGGTGCTGATGAAGGAGTCTTGCTTGACTCAAGGAGACCCATATTTGCTTTATTGGTTTAGTGGCCTTTGGTAACACTCTCTGGTGTTCCAGAGACCATCTGTACACTTGCATGTGTGGTCTCAATACATCTTTCCCATGTTTACATCAGGTATTCGACAGCAGGGCTTTATCGCCTCTCTTCTTGCAGATATCCCAGTTTAGAGGCAAGGAGCCTTTACCTTTTGTGGGGGCTCGGATCCCCTGGCCAACATCTCCTTGGTAGAAGAATCCATTGCTGATGTCAGAGCTCCTGTATTAATATATTTTGCTTAAGTGCATAGCTTAAGGAGACTTTAGTATTATATTTGGTTCTGAATAGAAAATAACCCTTTTCACAGTTCCTATGTCTATAAGTGAATTAAAGAAGGCAGTTTTACTGGTTTTATAAGAGATTACCTCTATAACAGTTGGCTCCAATTTACAGTTGGAGAACGACCTCATCATCATCATATTTCTCCTTATTCTATGGGGGGGGAGGTAAGAAAGTCTCTCGTATTAAAACCTTTGCGGCATCTAGAAGGTAAGTTTCATTAGGACTCATTATAAATAGTTGTTACAAGTAGGATCCACAGAGGAGTTTGATGTTTGCAGCAATCCAAGGCCTTTCTTCCTTTCAATGTTCAGATGGGCCAACCTTTCTGCTGGCACTTTCTGGTATATCCTACTCAATGCAAAGCTGTATCTTTTCTTTCTCAGCCGTTAAGTTGATGACATTTTAACCTGTTGAAACATATAAATCTTTTCCTGTAGTTAGTTTTAAGATTTGAATTGCAAGGTTTTTGACAAAAAGGTTTCATATCTATCTGTATCCCCCTTTTTTATTTTAGGTTCTTGTTTTTTGACCCATGAGTCTCAAAAAGGCAGTTGTATTATACATACCTATAGGGTGGAATCAAGGTGCAGATTTCATTAAATTCGCCCATGCTGTTTTGGGTGACTGTATGTGATTAACGTGGGAAAAAACAATTTTTAAGTTAAATCATCATATAGGTGGAAAGAGAATGCTACAGAGGTGATACTGTATAACAGAAAAAATTACATAGATACATTTGTATTGCTAATCCAAAGCCCATTGTGATAACAAATTTTTAAGTAAAAAAAAAATGTGGACAACAGCAATTTATATCTCCAATTAACTCAGATGCATTACACGTTTTTATCAGAGAGCCTTTAAACAATGTTGTTTATATATAGACATTTTACTTTTATAAGTCCTAAAACACAATGTAACCTGTAGACAGAGTCTGGGAAAAACTGGATATCTTGTTGAACTACATCAAATTTAAATATGCATTAATCGAATATAACCCTGTCCCTCTCCCATCCCTCCCACTTCCTGATTCACCATTTCAGTCAGTTTTCTGATGCAGTCTTTCTGTGTTGTTCTTTAAATGTTGCATCCCTCTCCACAAGAATTTTATAACTGGGTTATTGGACTAGCATCCCACATATGAGGGATACCATTTGTTCATTTGTTTTTCTGGGACTGTGTCTCTCACTTAACATGAGTCTTCTGCTCCATCCATTTATTCTGTATATTAGTCAGGGTTCTCTAAAGAAAAAGATAAGTAACAGGACAAAATATATAGCATATTACAATTTATTGATTTGCTCACATGACAGAGTTCAAGGAGTCCAACAGGCGCCACACTGGAGAGGCTGAGAATCCAGGGAACTACTCATCCGCAAGACTGGATGTCTCAGTAGTCCCAATCTGGTGCTGAAGGCCCAATGGATTCCAGGAGATCTGCGTGGTCTCAGTACATGCTGGGATCCCAAGGGTTGATCACAGCAGCAAGACAACTCACCAGTGAGAGAGAGGCAAGGCGCAGGAAAAAGGGACCAGCTCCCTCTGCTGTGGCCCTTTTACACTGCCTGCCGGCAAGGAAGGGTAACACCCACATTTGGGGTGGGCCATCCGGGTTGAAGGTGGTCCAATCCGAAGATCCTTTTTTCTCTATTTGTTCCTTAGTCCGTAAGTTGACACCCCAAGATTAACTGTCACACATTCACCCCTTGTCCAACTTGACACCCAATAAATAGCCTCTCCTTATGTTATGTCTTAAATGTCAATTGCAAACAATGCAAGGTCATAATTCCACCTAACATGTTTAAGTGTCTCATGTGCAATAGCAAAAGCATTATATCTTAGAGTAGGTGGTATGTCCTTGAGGAACACTAGTCCTTCAGTATCTAATAACTAAATATGAAAACACTTAACACTTATCTCAGTTGCACATTCAAAAGGGGAACAACACAAGTATCTGCTTAATACATTTATATATATATATAGTATATATATTGCACATTCTTAACCAAATAGGACAAAATTAATATCTATTATAATCCCATGTTTTGCAACTGGTCCTGTGGCCTCAGCTGATATTTATGGCTACCTTCTACTACCCATTCTGTATTTCCTCCACCATCAGCAAGCACCTCTGCAGGTCTTGGCTCTTTCCCTGGAGGAGTGACCCATACCTTCATCCCTGAAGGGTCTGGGCCATTTGTTGTCCTGTCTGGTTTGGGTAGTTGGAGTTTCCCATTGACCTTAATCATAGGACATGGTAGCACCAGAAGGCGCCCGACAGCATCTCCTGCCTTCCAGACATAATCTTCCTTGCCCCCATTGTGGAGAAAAGGTCCAATTTCCTCCTGGTAGTCTGGATCAATCACTTCTCCTACTACTGTTATTCCTTCCTTAGCCTGTTGGCTTAAGGGCAGTAGAAGCCCAAAGTGGCCAGGGGGAAGTCTAAGCTTCCAGTTCGATGGAACGTTTGCTGTATCTCCTGGCAAAAGCACTTCCCCCTGTGGAGCCAAAACATCTAGACCAGCAGAACGCAAGGTAGTGGGTACGGGAAGCAAAAATTTTCCTACTGGGTCACTAGGGGTGATAGTGAGTGGAATCACTCCCACTTCCACCCCTTGGTTCCTGGACCCATGAATTCTGGCTATAGGAGAAACAGTACCATATAGTGGGCGCTGATTCAAAGTATATACTGCCTGCTGGAGAACCTTGCCCCAGCCCTCCAGGGTATTGCTACATAATTGGCACTGTAACTGTGTCTTCAAGAGGCCATTCCATGTTGTCCCTTCGTCGTGTCCCTGGCATGTAGGTTTCTCTTTTGTGGTTCAAATCACAAATGTCTTTTCACTATGTTAGTGGATGGTTTTGCTTGCCTCCTTCCGATGCTTTTTTTGTTCCCTTTCTTCCTCCTCGTTATGGAGTATTGACTTGTCTAGGTTTCAGGCTTTCAATTTTGTCTATATATTGGATATTGGAAGCCTAAGTCACTCTTCTCTTCCTGTTCTGAAGGTTCTCCAAAAAAATAGGCCACTTGGATACTTTCTCACCAATTTGTTTTGGCGGGGGGGCGGAGGGGGGCAGTACCTGCCTGAGCGACTTTCGGGTTCCAACAAAGTCAGAGGCATCAAACCCAACCTGGACCCCACCGGCTGCAAAGGCAATCCCAGGTGCCACCGCCCACAGAAGGGCTCAGAGCTGCGACCCTCTTCGAGCAGCCCAAGAGACCTCTTGCTTTGTTTTTTTTTTAACTGCCAAGGAAGTGAAGGAAGAAGAGTGGAGGAAGAGGAGAAGGAGGAGGAAGAAGAGGAGGAGGAAGAAGAGGATGAAGGAAGAAAAGGAGGTGAAGGAGGAAGAGAAGGAGGAGGAAGAAGAGGAGGAACAGAAGGAGGTGAAGGAGGAAGAGAGGGAAGAGAGGAAGAAGAGGAGGAGAGAAGAATGAAGAGGAGAAGGAAGAGGAGGTAAAGGAAGAGGAGAAGGAAGAGGAGGTAAAGGAGGAAGAGAAGGAGGAGGAAGAGGAGGAAGAAGAGAAGAAGGAAGAGGAGAAGGAGGAAGAGAAGGAGGTAAAGGAGGAAGAGAAGGAGGAGTAGGAAGAGGAGGAAGAAGAGAAGGAGGAAGAGGAGAAGGAGAAAGAGCAGGAGGAAGATGAAGATGAGAAGGGAGAAGGAGGAGGATGAGGATGAGGAGTCCTCAGAGTTAGAGTCATCAACAGTTGAGAGTCAGCAAAGGCAGAGGGACCCTTGGCCACTCGAGGTGCTGGTGATATGAGTGTCTCTGGGTGCAAGCCCACGATGGGTTACATGGCACAGGAATCGAGGAAAGGAGCATACTTCTCATGTGATGGTTTAATCAACCCTCAGCTCTGCTGAACAAGAGGCCAAGAAGTCCAGTGAAAAGATGGTCAAAAATCAGGTTTGAATTTTTCAAGGTTTTTCTCAACTTTTCATGAGTGTTGGGTAGACAGAAATCCTAATTTAGAAACTAGAGCAAAATTGAAAAGGAGAAAAGGCAAGAAAGAGAAGAGGCAGCAGTCTTGAGCACCTGAACCTTGCAGGGAGCCTGGGGTCCCCAGACAACAGATTGCCGGGCCATGGCTGGAATTCACAAGGAACATAAGGTTTGGGGACTTGACTGAAAAACTACTCTGGGGATGACATTTAAAGTAATGATGATGGAGAGTTTTCTGAAATAGAGAAAATGCTTAAAGCCAAAGATTCAAGAACTGTCAGAAATCTGAGCAGAATAAATACAAATAAAGGTCAGAGAAAGAAGACAGAATTCAAAGACCAAGAGAACCTTATGGAGGCCAGAGGCTGGGCAAAATCAGCTCCCTCCCGAGAGAAGTAGGAGAAGCTGGGTTCTGAGGAGGGCTGGCCACACGATCGATGGGTTCTGAGGAGGGCTGGCCACACAATCAATGAAACTGAGGAGGGCTGGCTGCACAGTCGATGGGTTCTGAGGGCTGGCCGCACAATCGATGGGTTCTGAGGAGAGCTGGCCACACAATCAATGAAACTGAGGAGGGCTGGCCGCACAATCGATGGGTTCTGAGGAGGGCTGGCCACACAATCGATGGGTTCTGAGGAGGGCTGGCCACACAATCGATGAAACTGAGGAGGGCTGGCCGCACAATCGATGGGTTCTGAGGAGGGCTGGCCACACAATCGATGGGTTCTGAGGAGGGCTGGCCACGCAATCAATGGGTTCTGAGGAGGGCTGGCCGCACAATCGATGGGTTCTGATGAGGGCTGGCCACACAATCGATGGGTTCTGAGGAGGGCTGGCCACTCAATCGATGAAACTGAGGAGGGCTGGCCGCACAATCGATGGGTTCTGAGGAGGGCTGGCCACACAATCGATGAAAATGAGGAGAGAAGCACTGAAGTCAGCAGCATGGAGCTTCTCTTACATGCAGAAATGCAGAACACACTTTGAAGAAATTATCAGCAAATATCCAGAAAGGGTAACTCACCTGAATCAGTGGGGTGTGCACACGAGGCCCTGCTATGTGCAATAGAGACTTGCTCCGTGTGTCTGTGTGCACAGGCCAAGTATCTCTGTGACGATGCTGACTTGATTTCCCTAAGGCTCTGCTGCCGCTGGGCGTGGCCATGCCAAGTCTCCCAACATCCCCCATGACTAGCATCACTTGTACTTAATGTGCACACAGGAGAGTGGTCAGGACAGGAAGACTTTTGAACTATTATCACCTGCTATCTGGAGGGAGAAAGAGTGAATGCTTGAACACGTGGAGCCCAGAGGAGGAGGCCTTGGAGAAAGTCCTGAGTGCACAGAAATGCAGCTGAGTACAACTAACTACATCCCCTGGGCCAGCCTTCGTGGACGAGCCCCATGCGGCCGGAAGCACAGGAACAGCTGAGGGCGACCACCGAGTCGCTGGTGCTTATAGAAGTAAATCTGGGTCCCATTGCCTTTGTTTTGAAGTGTCTCATTTTCTCTGCTTTGAGCCCTCCCTCAGGTCAACTGTGACTGCAGACTGACTCAGCAGAAAACAGAGCCTATAGGAGCATGTTCTTGAGTCTGCGCCCACAGCTGAATTACTGGAAACGCCAGGCAGACTTTTTATGTACCACAGGCATGTCTGGTTTCTGAGGGTTTTCTTTTTCCATGAACAGTATGAACCAGACTTAATACAAATATTATAAAGCAACATCCTCTTGATTTATTTTGTGGTAATTTTGCCTTTCCATAAACTGGCATAGATTTTTAACCATATTTAAGCATTTAATAAATAATAACTATTTCAATACAAATCAAGTCAAACATATTTCTAACTTGGAGAAATTATTTATTTGGCTTTTTTTTTAAAATAGGGCTTCACAGTAATACTGGAAAAATTATAATTTCAAGGTAAGTACGAACAATGTCAGATACAGCTGTCTAACAGCATTGACTATAAAATAACTCGGAAGACAATGTCATCTATATGCTGCCTCTTCCTGATGAACTGCAAACCAGAGAAAAGAAGTATTTCCCTCCCACATGTGTTGCTGTAGGAAGGGGCTAAGGACCTGGCACACCTCTATCAGAGAGGGAAATGTTCACACATGCCCACGGTCCCAACACTCGGGCACCTTTGTGGAACCCCCTTATATTAAAAATGAATGATATTTTGCAAGCAAATTAAAACAGCCAAACAGATGTAAACAAATGAAGAGACATACTTGCCTCCATTAAAAAAAAAATTCAGTAACTAAACCTACCTTTAAAAAGTGAACATGCGGGGCTGGAGAGATGGCCTAGCAGTTAAGATCACCGACTGCTCTTACAGAGGACCCAGGTTCGATCCCCAGCACCCACATGGCGGCCGAGAGCCGTCTGAAACTCCAGTTCCAGGAGAACTCCAGTTCCAGGGGAATCCGAGACCCTCTCTGACCTCCGCGGCATTGCACGACACGAGTGCACAAACCTACATGCAGACAGTACATTGATACACATACCGAAATAAATAAAAATGAGCATGCAGAGATTAGAGTTTATAGAAAGAAATGTTACTAAGGTGACTGCTTTACCATGAGTAGGAATGTTTTAAAATTTGTCTTTTCTAAATTTCCTATAAACATTATCTATTTGTTAAACATATTTTTGAGTACAGAACTGACAGCCCTGGCTATAGGAGCAGACTAACACTATCAACACCCCCAATGGAAAAGCCTTTATACACAGTTGCCTTCCCAGTTTGGGGGGCTCATAGTCTCACATATTCCTCCTAAGCCTTTCAGTCTTTGAATCCTCAAGGATATCAATCTGTTTGTCACTCAGGTCATTTGCAGAAGTATTTCCATTCATGCACAGAACTCATCATATATTTAAATACTGAAAAACAGATTAATTAACCCCACCATAGGGTTTGGAGAGGGTGTTTGGTGTACACAGCCCTCTTCACTGCCCACAATTACAGAATCATGAAGTAGACATGGATTTTTGCATTTCAGGGGTGATAAAGCTGAGAGGCAGAGGGGTAAACAGGGCTGTGAGGCCAGGTGACTGGTGGAAGGGTTGCAGTTGACCCCGTGAGGCCTCCCTGAGATCTGGGCTTAGCTGCTGTCTCTCTGTCCTACATTCTGCAACTAGAAAGAATTTTCAAGTCACTTAAGCTTTGAATAAGAAAGAGAAGTGGGGCTGGAGAAAGGACTCAGTGGTTAAGAGTACTGGCTGCTCTTGCAGACAACCCAGGTTTGACTCCCGTACCCACATGGTGGCTAACAACCATCTACAACTCGAGCTCCAGGGGTTCCAACGCCCTTTTTTGACCTTGGGCATTTCACGACATGGGCGCGCTTACAACCATGCAGGCAATATACTCATACATTAAATAAAAAATAATAAATCATGGGGAAAAGAGTCTGGGTTGAACTGATGAAGTGATGTATGCACGAAACTTTCATAAAAGATTAATAATAAATCAGAAAATTTTAAAGGAAAATTTTATATAAGAATGAAATAAAATGGTGATATTGTACATCTGCCAACTACTGCAGACAGAAGTAAGTGCATGAAATGAGTCGGGTGGTGTGTGAACCACAAGTAACACCTGTGGGAAGGGGCAACTGCCCCTGTTGGAGACAAACTGCCTTTGTACCTCTCCAAGGCAACCTTGTTCTTCCTTCCTGCTGCCCAGGGCTTCGGTTTCAGGTGTCACTGTGAGAGTTCAAGCTCTGGAGCTTGTGGGCAGAAGAGTCACTGTATTCTGAGATGTGTCCTGTTCCCAAAGGTGACCTCTGTTTCCATCTTTCTCACATTTGTCTCACTCTCCAAGAAGAAACAACAAAGAATGAGAGGGAGAGAAACAGAGCCAGAGACAGGGACAGGAAACAGCAGGCAGATGGGGTAAGGGCTGAAGGGAGGATCCCATCATCTGCATGATGGAATTCTAGGTGCTCTAATGATAGCCACCTGCGCAAGTCCACAGATGCTTGAAGTGGGTCCCTGGTCTTGGACACGTCATCCTCCCCATCATCTAGAGCAAAGTGACAGGAAAGGTCACTGCAGCAAATAGACTGTTTCTTAAGACCACAGACAGGCACCCAAAGCTAAGACTTCAATATAGCTTTCCAGGAATGCAGCCTAGCCCAGGTTGGAAGTAGAGTGCAAGTATTGGCAAGCGAGAGGGAAGTGAGCAGAGGTGCAGAAGGGGAGGAGAGCTGGCTCTGGGCAGCTTAGAGGCTCGCCTGGACAGGAAGATGCAATGCAAAGATGCTCCAGAAGGCTGGGGAGACACCTGCTGATCTGAGAAGGTGGTCCGTGGCCAGGCTCTTCCTCCTGTGGCTGGTTTCGGAAGAGCTGGTCTGTGAGTCATTCCATGAAGCCTCTGTGTGCACCACACTGCACCTTCACAGAAGCCACAACCCTGGATCCTAGGGGTCTTCTCAGCTACCCCAGCTGAGAGGCTTCCTTCATCAGCCTGCAGACACTGTGGGACAGAAAAGCTAACAGCGTTCCCAGGTGTCACGTGGATAGTACAGTGTGTGAGTTTCTTAATACAGGAAAGGAATTGTGAGTATAGAATATTGGCTTAAGCTTGCTAATTATACGTCATTACTAGATAGAGGGACTTGGTATTTCAGAGCTCAAAATAACCTAGAAAGATTGATAACAAGACTGGTTTACTGATAAGAGTGATACTGCTCCTAGCCGGGCAGTGAGCTCCAGAGCCCACGATCCTGATTTGCTTTTCTCAAATATTTAAGCAGCTTGTGTTTAAGACAAGACTCCTGAACTCAGATTCTACTTCAGAAGTCTAAAGAGCAGCATGCGAAACTGCTTGCAATGCCACAATATAGAAGCAGTACAGAGGAAGTCACCCATGAGAAGTAGAGAATGCCAGGCTTCCCGACTCAAGAATGTAATCAAGATACTACCTGGATTCACAAGAGTCAGTTCAGGAATTTTTCTAAAGAGAGAAAAAAGAAAAGTCAAGAATGAAAATACTTGAGACGCTGAGGGACACAGAAGAAATAGTCTCCCTCGTGCCTGCCCCATGTCTGGCAGAAGCCTATAGACTTAGTAGGACCCTGGACTCAGATCCTCAGCAAAGGTGACGGGCACATCTTTGAGACATCTGCATACAGCTGTTGAGTTTCTTTCCCTGAAACCATGGCCATCTATCTCACTGGGGCCACAGAGAAAGCCACGCCCTGTTGGCAGCTTCAGAGGAAACTGAACTAAATGGAAGAAGTTCTTTGTTGACTGTGGCCAGGCACTGGACCTGTTTCTCCATGGTGGATCCAAGTCCTCACTGTCAAACATGTCTGCAGCCAGTGTTGCCTTCCTGTCAGCTCCTGGCCTCCGGTGCACAGATGAGCTTGCCACAGAAAGGCCTCAGAAGGAGCCAGTCCTGGCCCATGGGAGGTGACAGCCCTGCGTCCTAGGCTCTTATGCGTCTCTGTCATTACCCTGGTGGCTCGGCAGCAATGCTCACAACACGGAGCGTATACTTGCTGTCTCCGGCTTTCCTTCCTCAGCCTTTGTTCTCTCATCCTGCAGCTCTGGGTGCCAAATGCCCAGTAAAGCACTTGCTCAGGTCTGCTTTGCAGAGAGTTGGGACTAAAGCAGGGTCCTTCTAATGGGCTTTATGGAACCTTGTCCAAAGTAGGAATTGACCCCAGATATGCAAAGGTATATTTGCTGTCTATATTAGTTATGAGTAAATTAATTTTCTTGAAATCTAACCATTTCAAGGAATGGCTCATATTACCTTATATTAGAAACATCAATATTTCTAGGTAGTAGAAAAGCTTACAGATGGTATTTTATAATGAGACTGGAAGATGTGACATTGTTTTTATAATCTGTGTTTTATTAGGATTGTCTTCTGTGGAAGTGGAGAAGGAGACCCTAGGAATGTATAAGTTGAATGCCAAGTTGACTTCCTGTGCTGAATTAAATCCCATTGGCCCCTGCCTCTGGTTCATGTGAGGATACACTTACCCAGCTGCTTCTCGTAACCCCGTGGTCTGAACATCAACAAAGATTCTCTAGAACCAGAATGCAAGCCTGGATTCTTTTCTTACATAACTGCCAGTGTCAAAGAACGTGGTTCCAAATGTGAATGGAGCCTCTGTGTGGACCCACTCACCCCCTGTGAAGACATTACTCTTGGAGGTCATGGGTGAAAGGGTGACAGCAGGCAACCCAGGCCAGGCTGCTTCCTCCTAGTAGAAGGATGTCTTCCAGTAGCAAGGCCCCAGAGAGAGCCATACAGATGCCCAAGTAGGCAGCTTCAACCTGACAGGAAATGTCTGCCAAACTCTGATTATGAGATCCTTCAGAGATCTCATCAGGAAGTTTTATGTGTAGGAATGCTCAAATATCAGGGCAGGAGACAGTCTCAAAACTAAATATTCTACCTACCTACTATGGTCAAATATCAGGGCAGGAGAGAGTCTCAAAACCAAATATTCTACCTGGGACCCTGGGCTTATATGTTAGACAGTCAGGTTAGAGCTGGCTTCAATTCAAATCTTTTGGGGGATGATTTCTGAAGTCTCCATTTTTTTTAGTACCTTTGTCCATTATACAAAATAGTGATATTTGTTTAGCAGACACTAACAATTTAGAATGTTCCAGTATTTTGTTATTGTATAAAGCTTAGACACATAGAACTTTAAATTTCCTTTGACATTTAGTTATAAGTGAAATGTTTATTTAATAATTTTTGATATGCAGTTATGGCCAGAGATAAACTGACTAGGGAAGTTCTTGTGTAGCAGGTGACCCCCAACAGTACAAAAATGGAAAACAATATAAAAAATTATGATACAATGATAAATTGACAACTTACAAATTTTATAATTCCTATACTTATTAATATATTAATAACTGCATTTGTACATCCTGTAGGTTTAATGCCCATAAAAGTTGTGTGGTACAGTTTAACTTGTTATTTTGAAAATACAGCATTCCTAATAAAAACATACTAATTAACAATAATAATTATAATAATTCTTGCAGACTATTCACAGTAGCTAGGACATCTAGGTGCCCATCAACAGGAGATTGGGTAAGGCAAATGTGTGCACATACACAATAGAATTTCATTTGGCCATAAAGAACAATGAAATCATGACATTTGCAGGAAAATGCATGGAACTGGAAAATA
The DNA here is from genome assembly GCA_009823505.1 of Rhizomys pruinosus. Classification (NCBI taxonomy): domain Eukaryota; kingdom Metazoa; phylum Chordata; class Mammalia; order Rodentia; family Spalacidae; genus Rhizomys; species Rhizomys pruinosus. The sequence continues at coordinate 2,211,170 of VZQC01003744.1, read as the reverse complement.
GTATAGTAAGTGAAATAACCCAGACTCAGAAATACAAATGACGTATTTTCTCTGACATGTAGATCCTAACCTTTCATTTATATAGAATGTGTATGTGCACACATGTGGGTATGTGTGCATATATGCGGATATGTGTGCGTATGTGCAGGTATGTGCGCATATGTGAGGATGGGTGCATATCTGTGTGCACATATGTGTGCATATGTGCAGGCATAGGCCAGGAAACCGGAAAAGGGGCCATGACAGTGGGAAAACAGAATTTAAGGAGAGGGAGGGGAGCAAAGGAAAGAAAGAAGGTAACTGGCCCTGTGTGACCGGAAATCAGAGAAGAGGCTCCTGAGAGACAAAGGGGACCAGCAAGGTGAGGGAGAGGAGGGGATTGGGAGGATGATCAGCAGGAACAAGCACCCTATGCAAATGCCCTTTAAGTTTGCTTACAGGGTCATAAAGCTAATAATACTGATTGCAAAACTCAAAACTATTGCACACAATAAATCCCACAGGAAAGACTTGTGGGTCTCTTTCCTAGTTAAGGCAACATCTGTCATTCTTATGCTATGAAGCTTCTTGGCTTTCTTGTTTACCACATACCAATGAGGTCTTTATTACTCATTTACTTTTTTGTTTGGGTTTGGTTTAGGTTTTGAACTCTATACAAAAGAATTTTTAAATTTTATTTATTTTTTATTTTATGTGTATAAGTATATTGTCTGCATGTGTGTGTAAATGCACCCATGTTGTGCAATACCCACTGAGGTCAGAAGAAAGCATTGGATTCCCCTGGAACTGGAGTTATAGACAGTTGTTAGATGCCACGTGGGTGCTGGAAACTGAACCTGGGGCCTCTGCAAGAGCAGCCAGTGCTCTTCACCATGGAACCATCTCTTCAGCCCCTTCAAAAGAATTTTTACTACTCTATTTTTTTGAGATTGGATCTCAAGTAGCCCAAGCTGCCTTGAGCTCATTATGTAGCTGAGGATGACATCGAACTTAGATCCTGTTATCTCCACCTGTGGAATGCTGGGATTAGAGGCCTATACCAACACATCTGGTTTATGAGATGTTGGGAATAGAACACAAGGTTCTGTGCATGCCTGACAAGCAGTCTACCAGCTGAGCTACAGCCCAGCCACAAATGAGATTTGAATCTGTACATTCTTTCATATCTCATTTCCTTCCCTCAGAGTTTTATCTGTGAATTTACATTCATACAGACTCACCACTCACTTGTCTTGACAGCTTTGCAAGGTTGTCTCTATACATAGACTGTGGTATATTCGTTCTTCTTTTGCAGTGTCATATGTATACACAGACAATGGTGCCTTCATCCTCCCTTTGCAGGGTTGTCTGCACACATAGACTGTGGTGTATTTGTTACCCTTTTGTACGGCCATCTGTATACATAGACAGTGCTGTATTAGTTCTCCCTTGTCTCTAGATGTTGCAGATGAAGCTCCTGTGAACTTCCTGTCCTTGCTTCTAGCTGCAGATGTGTGGCCACTTGGTTACCTGGAGCATATGTGTGGCCACTTGGTTACCTGGAGCATACAGCTGCACATGTTTGCTATCACCTGTGTTCATACAGCTGCACGTGTGTGCTATCACCTGTGTTCATACAGCTGCATGTGTGTGCTATCACCTGTGTTCATACAGCTGCACATGTGTGTGCTCACCTGTGTTCATACAGCTGCACCTGTGTGCTCACCTGTGTCCATGCCCAGGCACCATTACAGAGTCTTAGGGATACATGTCCCCAGTAGCCAGCACCAACTGCTTTCTGTGGGGACTGCAGAGCCTTGCTCTCCTGCCAACCTTGAGAGATCCCTGTCTATACAACCTTCACAGTCACACATTAAAACAAAGTTTTTAATTGGCTAAACTTGTTAATGACAATTTCATACTTGAATATACTGTACTCTGTTCACTCTCACGTCCAACCCACAGTCAGCCTTTTGGTTTTGTTTGTGACCTTCTGATTTCCACCACCACAATGGCCACAGCTTTAGAACTGTCCACTGGAACCAGATGGACTTGTCTCTCCTTCCATAGCTGAAGGCATTGCCTGTCACTTCCCCCGAATCCATCAGTTCCCAGTATTTCAGCAGGGATAGCTCCATAACTAGCTATTGATAGGCTGGTCTTAAGCAGGCCTGGTACAGGCAACAGCAGCTGCTGTGCTATTGCATTCGCAATGGCTGGGCCATGTCCTTAGAAGACACTCCCCAGCCCTCTTCCCTACCTTCCAGACCCTCCAGCTCTTGCTTACTGTATACCTCTTCCGGGTCTGTATTAGTCACTTTTCTGTTGCTGTGATAAACCACCATGACCAAGGGAACTTATAAAAGAAGAGTTTATTTGAGCTTACAATCGACAGTTCCAGGGAATCAGAGTCCATTGTAGCGAGAGGCCTGGTGGCTGGGACTGGAGCAGAAAGCCAAGGTTCACATCTCGCAATGAGCACAGGAAGTCAAGAGAGAAAGACTGGAGATTGCAAGGCTTGTTAAACTCACTAAGCCCACCCCCAATGATGTACTTCCTCCAGCATGGCCACATGTTCTAAGACCTTCCAGAACAGTGCCACTAACTGGGGACAAAATATCTGAATACTTAAAGCCTATGGGGGACATTCTCATTCAAACCACCACATTCCACTCCCTGGACTCCATAGGCTCAAGACCATATAAAATGCAAAATACATTTAGTCCAACCTTAAATGTTCCCATAGTCTTTACCAGTATCAATTCTATTCAAAAGTCTACAGTCCAAAGTCTCTTCTGAGACCCAGGCCAATCTCTCAACTGTAAGCTCCTGTAAAATCGAGACAAATTACATACTCCCAATGTACAGTGGAACTGAATACACATTCCCATTCCAAAAGGGAGGAATAGAGGCATAGTGAGGAAATACTGGACCAAAACAAGACTGAAAACCAGCAGGGCAAACTCCAAGTCCAGTAGCTCCATGTGCAACTTCTGGGAGTTTACTTCCAAAGGGCTTAGATGTCTCAGCTCTTCCAGCTTTGCTTGCAGCATATATCTCTTCCTTAGGCTGGTACCACTCCCTGTATGCAGCTCTCCTTGGCAAGTATCTCACAGCTCTGGCACCTTGAGTGTCTTCTTGGGGTCTCCACTGCCAACCAGGCTTCACATTCACAGCCTCATGCAACAGCCTATCAGGGCCTTCTTTATTCAGGGATGGCCCTGCTGCACTTGGCCTGGCCTGGGTGGCTGTCTGAAACTGTGGAGGAAGAACTAATGACCCCTTCACTCTTGCATCCTTCACCCCTCTAAAACCAGGACCATGCGAATGAAACTGCCGAGTTTGGCTGCAAGTTTGGGATGGACCCTGTCCTGCTTCAACTACACTCACAAATTTTCTCTGCCCTTTCAGTATTTTTCTTTCAAAAGTTGGAGGTTTAACTGGGTGTGGTCTTCCCCTGAAGGTACTGTTTCTGTTGTTTACTTGTAAATCTTGAGGCCTCTCCTTAATCACTTTAATCTCACTTTTTCCATTGTTTACTTGTAAATAACTAGACCTCCCCTTAATCACTTTACTCTCCTTATCAAAGGGATCCTCTCCTTCACATGACTTGGCCTCACCTTTAATCTTCCTAGTGCACTTTTCAGAGCCAAACTGTACATTCTACATTTCTTTCTGCCCCATCTGCTCCTTTTGACTGTAGATCTGCACAATATTCACCATTAATAGCCACACCATCATTTCTACATTAGGTTGTCTTGAAATATCCACCCCAAAGACATTAGGCCATTGCTTTTCAACTTAGCATCAGGGGTGTGGGCATTTGGGCTGTGGGCAGAATGTGGCCAGACTCTTTGCCAAAATATCCCAGTTGCTGCTTAAGTCTTTATTTTCCTCTGGAACTACATTTTTTTTGCAGCAATGCCTTCTTCCAGACCTCTACTAGAATGGGCTGTTAAGCTCTGCTTACAGTAGTCAACAGCTTTTTTAGCCCAAAGTTCCAAAGTCTTCCATATTTCTCCAAACACCTACATGGTCAGGATCTTCACAGCCAACAGCCCACTCTCTGGTACCAAATAACTGTATTAGTCACTTTTCTGTTGCTGTGATAAAACCACCATGACCAAGGGAACTTATAAAAGGAAGAGTTTATTTGAGCTTACAATTGATGGTTCCAGGGAATCAGAGTTCATTGTGGTGAGAGGCATGGTGGCTGTGTCTGGAGCAGAAACCCAAGGTTCACATCTTGCAATGAGCACAGGAAGGAGAGAGAGAGAGAGAGAGAGATAGAGAGAGAGAGAGAGAGAGAGAGACTGGAGACTGCAAGGCTTGTTAAACTCACTAAGTCTGCCCCCAATGACATACTTCCTCCAGCATGGCCACACCTTCTAAGACCTTCCAGAGCAGTGCCACTAACTGGGGACAAAATATCTGAATACTTAAAGCCTATGGAGGACACTCTCATTCAAACCACCACAGGGTCCTATAGGCTTCTGGGAACCATATGTAAACTCATTCCAGAGATTTGAATATTTTAGTTTTGTTATTTTTTAATTTTTATTTTGTTAATTAATTTTATTTTATATGTATGAGTGTATTGGCTGCATGTGTGTAACTGCTGTACCTGTGTCATGCAATGCCTGAGGAGGTCAGAGGATGATGTTAGACTCTCCTGGAACTGGAGTTAGGATGATTGGTAACTACCATGTAGATGCTAGGAATTGAACTTGGGTCCTCTGCAAGAATAGACAGTCCTCTTAAGCACTGAGCCATCTCTCCAGTCCCTTTATTATTTCTTTAAATATACTTTATGTCTTTGTCTTCTCCCTTGGAATTCCTGTAATATACATATTGGTTCACATGAATCTTGGAGCTTTTACTTCTTTTTTTCTCTCATAGCTAGACAATATTTTTTTCAATTTTAAATGAGTTTATTATTGATTTCAAAATAATGCACACATACAAATTCCATTTAATACCAGACCACACAGAGCAGATTAATTTAAAACTAAATGTCTCCAAAAGAAAAGAGTAACATTTCATCAATATGCATCTTTTATAATATGTCTCATTTCTCATTTTCAAAGCCTTTCTCTTTTTTAAATCTGGTATGATACCAATATCACAACAAATGAAGTCATCATCTACAAATAAGAACCATTAGGGATAGAGCTAGCCACTTTGTTAAGGTCTAACTGATCTAAGGAGAAATAAAAAAAATACAAGATAATAGATTCTTTTAAATAGAGCACAAAAAACTGTAAATCAGGGGGAAATATAGTCAGTGTCAATTTTTTGGGCTTTCTTAATTTTTTATTTTTTATTTGACCAGTTGTTGCCCATAGGCAATAAACCTTAGGAGTATCCATGTAGATCCATGTAAAACCAATTAGCAAACATCTGAGTCCAGTTCTTGTACAACCGAGGGTCTCCAAGTCCAGTTGAAGAGGTTTGTTTACACAAACATGCTGATCAAATGAAAGTCCGGTCTGTTTTTGCTGTGATCTCACAATTCACCCCCCTTCCTTGGTCCTTACAATCTGACATGCCAACCTCTTCCATGAGAGTCCCTGGGCTTTGGAGGGGAGGGCGAGAGAGAGAGAGTAAGAGATAGAAGATCTGTTTATTCTCTGAGGTGACACATCAAACTCTTGGATCTGTTCAAGTTCTGTTTGGAATGGACTGGTGGCTCATTTAGAAGTATCCTTTTAATTCTAGTAATAAAAACACAAATAGTAACAATCATTACTCATTATAATGAGTTATGCTATGGGCACAAACACATATGCTTGGAGAGTGTCTTGGTCATGGCATTATAACTCTTTGAAAAAGGGATGGTGATGGCTTTCTAATGTGGCCTATAAAGTCTCCTGACACTAGGTAGGGCCAAGGCTGCAGTATCATCTGTGTGTCCTACCCCCTCCCAATCCCCAGAGAGTGGGCCATAGGTCTAATTGGGATTTTTTTCTGCCTGTACATGTACCAGACTGCCACTATTGCACTATATCTATTTTGGTATGTAAACGTGCAGCATGTGAAATCTGTAGTAGAACTTCTGAGACCATTTCCAGTGGTTTGCATAGTGTTCTCTGGCACCATGAAGATCAGCTGCCGATTTGCAGTGAAGGGTCTCAGCATATTTTTTTTTCTCACGTTCATATCATACCGTAGCTTCAGGAATAGGGTCTTACAGTCCATTTCCTGTGTACTCCCAAAATTATAGGCAAATGGCATTTGTTTTGAGGGGTTTTAGAGCTTCCCTGGTCAAAAGCTCCTGGGAGGGCAGCCCACAGCTGGCATTGAAGCCTTTAGCTACCAATGCTTTTTATTTACCCATAAGGCAAAATTTCATCCTGGATGGATAAGACATATTCTTTCCCTCTCTATGTCCCCGACCCCCATATCTAGCCTATTTCACATGATCCTTCTATTTTTCTGTCTCTTTGCTCTCTATTACACTTTTTATTTCAGTCATTGTATTAATCAGCTCTGGTTTTACTTTTGATTATTTTTTAGGTTTTCTATCTTTTGTTGAGATTCTTTGAGTTGCTATTACTTTCCTTATTTTTTTAATTATTTATCTTGCATATTTGTACATTTCTTAACTTTTGGGGGAAGATTATTTTGAGTTATATATCAGGGAATTTATGGATCTCCTTTCCCTTGAGGTAAGTGCTGAAGTTTGTTGATTATTTTCTGTCAGTTTCTTAGACTTTGGGTTCTTCATGTCTTAGTTCTTATGGTTTACACATAAAGTATCTCTTGAAGGCTCACAAATCCAAAGCTTGGTTCCCAAGGCAATATTCAGGGGCGAGGCTTGAGGATGTGATTAGATCATGGGAACTCTGACTTAATCAATGAATTAATCACTGGAGAGATAGACTTATGATTTGATGGCATCGTTGTGAGGTGGTAGAAATTAGAAATAGAATAGGCCACTAGGAATTTGCCTATTTAGTAAATACCTGCCCTGATATCTCTGTCTCTGTCTCTCTCTCCCTCTCTCTCTCTCTCTCTCTCTCTCTCTCTCTCGATGAAGTGAACAGTTTTACTCTGCCACACCCTGTCTATCATATTTCTCTGCCTTGCCATTGGCTTAAAGCAATTAGGTCAAGAAACCAAACTCTGCCAAAATACATCTTTCTTCCTTAACTTGTTTTTGTTGGGTATTTTGTCATAGCAACAGAAATCTGATGTGCACACCTGCATTAATGTTAAGCCAGTGGTATCCTGTAGGTAATGGGCTTCAGTGAGGAATATCCTTTGTCTGAGCAGGTAGGCATGGGAATAAAATGAAGAAGTCTGTGAGATCTTCCTGGGGACTGGTTTTAGGAGTGCATAGGACACTGAATGCTGAGGCATGCAGTAGCTTTGAGTCAGTCAGGGGGTGCAGGGTGGCTGGGGCTCCAGAGGTTGGGAGTGGGGTCTTTAGCAGCACATCTAGAATGCAGCATGCAGGGCCTCTGGGAAACGAGTCCTGGGGCAGCAGTGGGAGCCAGGAGACCTGTGTACTTGTGGTTGCAGAAGCCTTGTCTGGTGGTAATGTCCAGTGCCATTTACAAGCAGCTGTGGTGCCTGTACTGGGTTGGAAGTCATGAAAATGACATTGGCTAGATGAGTTCCTGCAGTAGGTACAGGGAAAGGGGCAGCCGACACATCTGACACATGTAGGTTCTTTGAAGGTAAAAATTTGGGCAACTTTATGTTGAAATCCATCATGGGTCTTCAGCAGCTGCAGAGGCATTGTTTCCTCAGTGTTAAAATATCTCCAGGGGTCCCCTGAGGAGCAGACCCTAGGCCCCACTGCAGGGAGTACTATGCAAGTCTCAACAGTGAGAGGTGTGAGTGTCCATAGCAGGTGGAGGAGCTTTGGAGAGTCTAGTCACGAAGGTCACTATCTGTAGATAGGCAACCCAATGCTGTCATGTGCCATCCTGGGCTGATGCTGCACACCCCTCCTCCATCTCTCTTCCCAGCTGGGTCCAGACACCACAGCTCTGGGACTTCCTGGGATCTTGGTGGAGCAGCTTCTCAACAAACACCCAGGAAGCTGGTCACTCCTGGCTCCTACTTCCCAGGTCTCTACAAACTTTGTATTCTTCTGCAGTCTTTGACTCTGTTCATATCTGCCCTGTGAAAGTCTTGCTAAATGTCCTTTCCAAGTGATGTCTAGGGCTATATCCATGGGAAGCATACACTGTGACCAGAACACAGAGGATCAGTCTCCATGTTGCCTCCTAGCAGCTCCAGACTTTGCTCCCTGGGCAAACTTCCACAAAAAAAGAGAGAAAAATGATAAATCATGGAAAAATTGAGTGAGTTTACTTTTTCTTTAATGAAATTTTTTGTGTTAATTTTATGTTCAAGATAAAAATCTGAGGACAGATTTTAAAATGTATTTTTTGCTAAACTACAACTAAGTATGTAAACTATTTCCCGTTGAAACCTATGCAGTTTTTAAACCATTAGCACAGCTGGACACTAAATTTTGATAGTCATGTGGTGAAGACGTGCCTGACAGTGGGGGAGAGTCTCAGTTCATTGCTCTCCACTAACTGTGGATAAACCAGAAGACGGAGGAGCGTTCGATGGAAGAGCTTTGTCAAGTATATGCCTGGACACAGGCTCATCCCCAGCACACATATGCACTCACATGCATACACACCCACACATACACATACCACACATAGATACACAAACCACATACACACACCACACACACAAATGACATATATGTACAGCACATGCACACAAAATACAACAGATCATACACATACCACACACACCACACATACTTGCACATACATAGTACACCACACACAGCATAATACAAATATACACATATCACATATACATGGATTTTCTTGCTGCAGTGGGACATGTGTGCATTTCACTGCAGATGAGAGGGTCCTGGCTCTCCTAGGATATTTATCAGGATTAAGGGGTTCCAGATGGGTTTGATTCACACTCAGTAGGTGGTGACTGGATGAAAACATCAGAGGTCTGAGGAGGGAAGAAAGCAAATCTTCATTTTTCTTATACTTTACTGTTGGCCTTCTCCTGCCCGCAGTGGGTCCACATGCTACCATGGGTAAGTGCAGTGGAGCAAATACCACTTATAGTGTGTCAGGGGAGACACAAAGCTTTATTTCAGGTATAGCTTAAAGGGCACAAGAGCACATCCAATCACTGTAAAGGTCAGGGGGGAGTAGAGAGGTGCAGCCAATCAGAGTGTGGGGGCAGGCTGACTCCAGTGCCAGGAAATCTGCTGCACAGCCTCCTGATCAGGCTCGGAAATGGCCTAGACTTTGTATTCCCTTAATTTATTGAGGAGATAATTTTAAAATAATCCAATCTTTAATGGAATTCAAATTCTGGAACAGGAATGGAGACAACAGTACTTTTGGAGTTTGTTCATTGTGCCCAGTGAACAGGAAACACCCCCTGTTACAGCTGCAGAGGACCCCGGTTCCCACAAACCTGAGACTACATTCACTCCCCTGAAGTATTTTGCCTTTCCCCCCACCCCCTGTGAGTTAATCTTGGGGGGGGGGCAAAACCACCACTTGAAAGTCTGCTCAGCCTGCGTGGAGGGAGAGAGGACTGAGCTGGAGGTCAGCAGCTCTGTGTGCTGAGGAGGCTGCTTTAGCGCTAGGTGAAAAATAATGCTGCAAGGATGAGGACTGCAGGCCAGTGGGGGCCTCCTTCACAGCCACAAGCTCTGCCCCCATTTTACCACCTTCCCCGCAGTTCCTGACCTGAACTCATTCCCAGGGGACTCTTGGCTTCCTGGCCTTGACCCCTCTTTCCCATGGGTATTCAGGTCAAATCTCTCTTGAAGTGCGAATTCCAACTGTCTCAAAGAAGCCTGACAGGCACACATACACTGTATGTTACTGTGTTTCCTCTAAGATAAATCATTTTTAAATCAATTTTTCTTGAATTTAATATTTTTGCCAAACCATGTAAATGTGCTCACTCCACACAGTAAGGTTAAACCCATTGCCTGCAATGAACTTTTAGCAATTTTTCATTTTAAGCTCTTGTATATGATATTAATCAAAACCTGTTACACAGCCTGGAGTGATTTCCTTACCTGTTTAGAAGCACTGTCACATAATTTAGATCATGTCAGCATAGGAATGTCAACAGCTGCCAAAGTAGCACAGATCTTAGATACAAAATGGTCAAGAAACATTTAAGAAAAGTTGGAGCTGGAGAGATGCTCAGCAATTGAGAGTTTGATTCCCAGCACCAGAATAGAGGATCTCAACTGTTTTTGACTGCAGTTTCAGAGCGTCCAGCACCATCTTCTGGCCTCCCTGGGCATTGCACACATGAGTACACTTACAGGCAGGCAAAAGACTCATGGAAAATAAACATAAAACGAATTTAAAAAAATTTAAAGATAGTTGTAAGAAAAAGCAAAGAAGTAAAAGGCCTAGAATAATAATGAATTTAATGTGGATCAAAGTTCAAGTTCTGGTAGTCCTTGTAATACTCTTTCCTTCATCGTCTGAGAAGGCTATGATTTGTTCTCATGACCATTATTTCTGCAGAATCATCCTGATTTCTCCTCCTGACACTTGAGCTTTGAGAGTTTCTGTATTGTTTAAGATGAAGAATATGAAATGACTCACATAATTTAATGCTGTTACTGAGTTTTCATGTCGACTTCAAAGAATATGTGATCATGTTTTTGGAAAAGATAGCTCATATACTTTGGGATGAAATCTTTATTTTTATGCATCTTTATTCTTGGCTGAATTCACAGTCTTTTGGAGTAATACTCTAATACTGTGGTTCCTCTTTATGGAGTATTTTGTCATATTAATACCCTTTACTCCACTTATTACCCTCTCCCAAAATTTGTTTCCACTTGACTTTCCCAAACCCTCCTTCACATGCATTCACTCCCTGTTTCACATGCTCCATTTTTTAAAAATTTTTTTTCTTAATTTTATTTATTTATTTTTTATGTGTATGAATGTATTGTCTGCATGTAGGTTTGTGCACCTGTGTCGTGCAATGCCGCTGAGGTCAGAAGAGGGTGTCGGATCCCCCTGGAACTGGAGTTCTCCTGGAATTGAAGTTACAGACGGTTCTCAGCCGCCATGTGGGTGCTGGGGATCAAACCTGGGTCCTCTGCAAGAGCAGTCAGTGCTCTTAACTGCTAGGCTACCTCTCCAGCCCCACACAGGCTCCATTGTTTAAGTCAGGTAATGTTCAATTATATGAAGACTTATTCGTGTAAAACATTTACCAAAAGTAAGGTGTGGAGAGCAGAAAAGTCCCCTGTCACTCGTCTTTGGATGTCTGTGATTTCTCAGGTTCTCTCATCTCCACTGTCCTCTCCTTGAGCTCATCCTACAGGAATCTGCTCTCCCAAACTTCTTCTACCTCACCCCAAGGCAGATGAATTGAGTAGCTCCGGTTGCTTTGTCTGAAACATGGTTTCTCTGTAGTTAACCTGTGTGTGGACCCAATGAGTTGGAAGCTCCCGGGTATCCCTGTGCACTGATGCTGATGAAGGAAAGGTTTAGGTTTGCATTCACTGTGTCTGGGACGTGTAAGAGGAGTGGCTGGAATTCAGGGGCTGTTCAAGGACTTCTTTGGTGACCGTCCGAGCTTGCTTTCCCATTGCTGTGATAAAGCACTGACCAGAAGCAACGTGGGGAACACGGGGTTTAGTTCATCTTACAAGTTCCAGCCCTGCATTGAGGGAAGCCAAGGCAGGAACACGAAGGCAGGGACCGAAGAGAAACCATGAAGGAGAGGTGCTTGCTCACTGTCTTCCCCTGGCTTGCTCAGCTGCCCTTCTCACAGGCCCAACAGCATAGGGATGGCACTGCCCACAGTAGGCTGGACCCTCCTATATCAATTATCAACCAAGAAAACGCCCCATAGGCATGCTCTCAGGCCAGTCTGATGGAAGAAATCCCTCACTTGAGGTTCCCTCTTCCAGGTTGGCAGAAACTAACCAGCACTATCATCATTTCCATGAGAGTCTAGTGTGAAAGTTAATTACTTAATACCATTAAGGAACAATGTCTGGATGTCCAGAATAATTGCCTCCCTACTTCTCACCAAGCATCAGGCCTTTTCTTTCCCCCTCTCTGCCTCTTCCTTCTCTTTTGGGTCCTGAGGTATGCCTGTGGGATGCATGGTGTGACCTTACTGGTCTGTTGACAAGGGCTACTCTGAGACACATCTTACAAAGACTACTGTTTCTACAGCTAATGTTCTTTTGTTTTTTTGTTTTTTTTGGTCTTTTCGAGACAGGGTCTCCCTGTAGCCCCAGCTGTCCTGGAACTCGCTCTGTAGACCAGGCACAGTCCATACTGTTGGCAGTACAGTTTTAAAATAATCCCTACTTTTGCCTCAATCTCCTGGCTGAGGGTCTTTTTTTTTTTTTTTTTTTGCACGGAAGGCTGCTTCTTCCCAGGTTGTCCAAAATACAGAAGACAGCTGTGTCTATCCATGTCATTCACTCCCTCACTAAAACAGAAAGGTGTTCCACTGCAGAAGAACCCAGGGCAGTAGTAGCCTGTGGATTTCTGAGTAGCTGGCACTGTTTCTGTAAAGCTTAGGACACAGTGGTCTTGTGTTGTGCAGTGGATGCCTGTGTTCCAAGCCCCTGAGACTCTGGATCCTTTGACCTAATTCTGAACCCTGTCAGCTGCTGGCACTATGCTGTCAACTTGTAGGAAAGTACATTCACCACACATATACTCTATCCACATACACACACTACACAAATCCACACAAACACCATACGTTACATACACACACCTACGAACACACCACATATACACACTACAGACATGTACTCTACACATACACTACACACTGGACACATATACCACATGCTTTCTCCACATACCCCATATATATATATATATATATATATATATATATATATATTTCACATAGATACCACATACACATACTACATACATACAAATACCACACACAGCACATATCACAAATGCATAGACTATCCATCACACACAAACACATACACATAAACCTCATATAACACACACTTAATGCAGTGTTCCCCTGTATTGCTTCCTGGCATGCTCCTATCAGGATTCATAAGCCGATCATGCCAGATTCCTTAAATAAAGTCTAAGGCTCCTTGTGTCCCAGCTTAATGAAAACCAAATGTCAGATGCACACATATTTTCTGAGAGAAAGAAGTGGAGAATTTGGGTCATTTTCTGAGCTATTTCTCTGAGGGTTAGTGTGTGCCAAACTGGAGTCCCTTAAAAGAAGCAAATCTGGAGAGCTTGCCTCTGCCTTGCCGAGAAGGGACTGTACTGGAGGCTCAGATGCATGGGCCCTGGACAGCCTTAGAGGATTTGGAGAGAGTGGACCTGCTGTGAGTCATGCTGAGGTCACTGGGGTGGCAGGATGTGAGCAATGAGTCAGCCCTGCCACTGGTAGGTCCTGAGCCCCCCCCCCCAACAGTATGGTTCATCCTGCCCATGGTGACGCAGTGCTTCACAGCCTCGTGTGGCTGTGTTGTGATGGCAGGAGCAGCTGTGGGAGCTCGGGTGACAGCAGGAGGCCACCTGCACACCATCACTCACAGGTCTCTCAGAAACATGTCCTGAGAAAAGGGATTTGAGGAGACTGCAGATTCAGACTGTGCTAGCACTCTTCCAGGCATGGTGTCAACACTGATTCCTATGGTTATCAAAGTGAGGCTTTGAGTGGAAATGAAGAACCCATCAACAGCCAGGCAACAGCTCAGTATATGTCACAACACATTGAATTACTAGCCAAGGCAGACAAGTTAGGGGTCCTGCTTATTTGAGCCCCACATACCCAGAGATAGAAACAATGTTAAATAAATGGGAACTATGTGGATGCTTGAGGTTCTGAGCTGACCTTAGGAGACCTTGACATCAAATGTAAACCACATTCACACACAAGGTAATTGACATTTCATGAGTGACTTACTCATTGAAGATCCACACCCTAACAGACCCTGTCACCCTTTCAATCACACATAACCTTATCCAGAAGGAAGCCTGTCATCTGAATGACTGCCTTAAACTAAAGAACATGGCACCTGGTCCTTCATGACCATTCCTGCACTCAGTGTGATGTTTGTAGTGTCCGCCCAGGCCTCGTGCAGCTTTCCTGTAAGGTACCTACTGCACTACTAAGCCAAGATTACAATTACCTGAAGAAAAAAGCCTGATCGTAAATTTAGTTTTTAAGAGTGGGTCCAAACCTGAATGAAGCTCATTCCCCCAGCTATCTCTCAGAACTGGCTGCCTCCTGGAACTGTGTTCTTGAGTCAGGCCTCACCCACACTTTTATTCAAATTGGTTTCTCCAGCTTTATTGGGGAAGTACAAGTTTGGATCCACCCTAATCTTAGCAGACTACCCTGCCTTTTCCTCCCTAGTTCTAAAATGCCTCAGTCACCAGTCATCAGGTGTCCTTCCCCCTCTTCACTGTGTGCAATGAAGATGAGTGAGCTGGCTTTCGGCCCTTTGATCTGTTAATTCTCAAACACACCCACTTCCATTCATCGTTCTTTTGGGTGGAGTACCAAACTGAGATTCCCAGCAAATGCTCTGGTCACAAGATTCAAGGTTCATTGAGTTTGCCAAGGTTAATTAAAAGTCATTAATCAAAAAAAAAATCATAAATTTAAAAAAAGTCATTTATCCAGATTCTGTTTATTTTATAAAAGTCATTCCTACAGGTATTACATTGTAAAAATAAAGGCACCATTGCCAGGGGTGCTGGCACACACCTGTAATCCTAGCACTCAGGAGGCAGAGACAGGTGGATCTCTGTGAGTTCAAGGCCAGTCTGGTCTACATAGTTCCAGGACAGCTGGGGCTATAGGGAGACCCTGTCTCAAAAACACCAGAAAAAGGTACTATAATTTACTGATGGATTTTCTCTCAGTTTGGGGCAAACATGAATAAAACTGATGTAAACACACTCAAATACCTTGAGGGTATGGGACAGGCACATGTCTTACTATCTGAAGCTGCAAGCAGTGCCTTATGCATATTCAAATTAGGCTTCCCCAAACTCCAGCTGTATTGGCAGACTTTAGCTGGAGCCCCCACTGCTATTGGTATGTTTATGGGAAAGGATTCACTTGCCCTAAGTTTGTCCTAGACTTGCCCATGTGGATGGACAGTATGGGACTCCACAAGCACCACCAGCTTCTGCAGCCTGGACATAGCTACCAGCTTCCCTCTCTGTCAGGAACTTATCAGCTTGGAGTTGCAATCTGAATCTGCTCTCTCCCTTGCTTTTCCTTACAGGAGAATCTTCTTAATCAGACACTCAGCTTCTAACTGCACTCTGCTCTCCTAATCAGGGCTCATGCATCTAATCTCATTCTGACCTCCTAGTCAGATATTCAGCATCTAACCTCACTCTGACCTTGGGTTCTTGCAGAGGTCAGTCTGTCCCACTCAACACTAATTTCTGCAGACCCCTGATCCCTAGTGTGCCTCTGTGTTTGCTTCTAAGCTCTGGAGCCTCAGACTTCAACAGAAGGCATTCTGGGGCTACCGAGCCAAGGAGGTAGTCTCCTGAGGATGTTTCAGTTCTAGGGTAGCCAAAACTAACCATCTCCCTTGACTCAGGCAGGACAGATTGAACTGTAATCCACACTCTAGAACTCTGGGATAGCTCAGGCTGACTCTGGGGTGCTACCTGATACTATGAACCTCATTCCCTACTTTATCCTGTCCCCTCCACCCACTTACCAATTTTCTTCCAAGCACATTCTTTAACTAAATTACTCAAAATGGAATCCTTGAATTGAGGTCAATTTCACAGCATTCCAAAGATAGGTACTTACTTGAAAGTGGAGTGGCTTGATCTTCAAATGTGGTTATACTCAGTTTTATTAGGTAATACCAGTTTTTTTCAATGACAACACCAAAATTTACCACAGTATGTGAGAATTTCCAGCAACTCCATCTGTGGTGTGACTCAGAATTGGCCATCATGTGAGTTGCTGTTTCTCTGCAAGTGTGCAGTAAGATCTTGTTAGAATGGTACTTAGTTAGGCCACATATAATTATATTTTACAGGTATTTATTTATTTATTTATTTATTGGTCTTTTTGAGGCAGAGTCTCCCTTTAATACCAGCTGTCCTGGAACTCACTATGTAGACCAGGCTGGTCTTGAACTTACAGAGATCTGCCTGCCTCTGCCTCCCAAGTGCTAGGATTAAAGGCATGAGCCACCATGCCCAGCCAGATATATATTTATAATACATATAAATAAATAACCTAATCACAAATTTAATCTGAGGTAATCCTTACAACTAAGCCTTAAGACTATGTGTCTGCACAAAGAAACAGTTACCTATCTTAGTCAATTAAAACAGTCTGCTATTTGACTCCTAAAGGATTCATCCCATGATCTTCTAATCAGAGACATATAGCCCACCTAAATTTGATTTTAGGACATAATTTAGGGGCAAAGTTCTGTATTTTTCCCTTGAATAGAAGCGTTAGTAGTGTTTTGCCGTCTCCACGAACCCATGTTCAAACTGGTCTGCTTCTGCCTCTCATCTTGTGCCCTCATCATCCACTCTGGTATTTTAGGAATGACTTACAAAATGGACAGATTCTGAATTAATGACTTTGACTCAACCTTGCACCAAAAGGCTATTGTTCACAGTGCAAACAAGTGCACTGACCTATGCCCTCTTGTGACCTGGGCACATGACCTTGATCCCTCAGGACCCCACTTTGCCCTCCACCCAAGACAGTGAATGAATTTGGGTGTGCTTGAGTTAGTATATCAAAGTACTGGAAGCTGACAAACAGTGAGAATAATCCAGGAGTCTGCTTGACATCGTGGGTATGAGATATTTTGGCCTTAGGGGTCAAAGGGTACATCTGATAAGGGTGGATGCAAGCTTGTAGCTCCCCAATTGATTTGCCAGAGAAACTGCTTGAATGAAAGTATGGGCGAGTCTGGCTCTGGAGCACAGTTCTGTGAGAGATCTGAAGGAACAAACTCTTGAAGCTCAGGTCCACTGTTGGCTATTAAAACTTAATGCTGCCGGGCATGGTGGCACACGACTTTAATCCTAGCACTTGGGAGGCAGAGGCAGGCGGATTTTTGTGAGTTAAAGGCCGGCCTGGTCTACAGAGTGAGTTCCAGGACAGCTGGGCAGGGAGACCCTGTCTGGAAAAGACCAAAAAAAAAAAAAAAACAACAACAACAACAAATTTAATGCTAAGGATCAGGATGCCCCTTTATTCGGGGACAACTGTAATGTGGCTTAGCAATACCACAGATATTGGTACCACATCTTTATAGCAGCTCATGGTGTCCAGCAGAGCAAGTTCTTTCCTCCTATTCTAACTGTGTAAGATTGCCCCAACCAGCCCTAGCCTCAGCTTCTACATACAGCTAAAAATCATGTCAACTTTAACAGGGAAGGAAAATTATTGCATTATTGATGAGCATTGTGGTGAATCTGAAATCTAATCCATGAACATGGTATAGCCCTACACATTTGTCTTTTTGTCTCCATGATATCGTGTATACTATTTGTTCACTTTACATTAGCTATTTTATTATTGAATTTTTATGGTACTGTAATAATACTATTTAAATTCTTCGGGTTTGGTTTTAGTTTTATTTTTGTAATTTATGGCGTATGAAATGCAATTTGGGGGCTTGTAGTAAATCAGCCTTGCTGATTTTACTTACAGATTCTAAATAGTTATCTTCACATTGTTTCTGCTTTGTTGAGAACCAAGGCTTTGAAAAACAAGATCTCCATGTGGCTGGGAAGTATGTGAAAATGAGCCCTGAGCTGTAACTGGTCATAATCCCCCAGTTATTGAAGAGATAACTTCAATGAACACTGTCAACCAGGGGAAGGTGTGAGAGTTAACTCCTGGTATGTTGCTGGTAAGCAGGCAGATAACCACCAGAATTCCAGAACACAGTGGACAGTGTGTCCTGAAGCTCAGTGTAGACCAACATGATGACCTCACAACTCTAGTTTGTGGGTCATGCATTGGTCACTTTTCCCACTGTTGTGACCAAATAGGTATAAGGCCAACACTGCCTTATACCTATTTAGTCACAACTCCTGCCTCCTGCTGTTTCTCTTTTAAGTCCTCTGAGCCCCGAACATGGCTTCTAACCATGTCATAGAAGAGGGGGAGGTTCTCATCCCTATCCTGTATTCACAGGCTGTCCCATGGTGGCCCTGAAGAAAGTGTCCATTGTCTGGAAGAAGCAAGACACTGTGAGGCTCACTGCTAGGCTGAGCACTCTTTGGCAGGATATCCAGATGGCCTCTAGACACCTCAGCCCCATGGCCACAGGGAACTGAATTCTACCTGCTCCACGGGTGTTGGTATCTTTCACTCCAGAAATGAGCCTGACTCACTGGCACCAGAGCTATGCCCATGAGTGAGTGAGCAAGGTGAGCCCAGTACCTGATGCCCAGCTACTTGGAGGTAACTAGTGGGTATTATTTTACATCATCTACAATCTGTGATGATTGCTATACAACACTGGGACATTAATGCAATCCAAAAGAAACCCATGGATATATTCACTGAAAAAGATTCACATACTCTTTATTTCAGCTTTTTCCTAAAGAGCCCAAAACTGAAAAAAAAATAGCCCAGTGTCAGCCAATAGGAAAATGGATAAATAATACATGACACATTCATGCAATAGATGAGTATAACTCAGTGAAAAAGAGGCAAGCGATGGTGAACTGCACACATGTCATATTTAGTGAAAGAAAACAGAATAATCAGTGCATATCCTGAGTAATTCTATTGTCCAAGGAACAGGACAGACAGAGCTAAGGAACGGTCTTGTTACAGTCACCTTTGGGCAGGTAGGAGAGGAAACCCCCAGAACTTCCTAGGGGAAAGGGAGGAAACTCAAGGAAGGGAGGGGTGGTAGAACACAGTTGTTATGAAGGTGGAAAGATATCAAGGGATTGATTAAGTGAAGTGAGGGACAGGAGGATGTGTGGGTGGAGGATGAATCACATTAACAGTGTTTGAAAAAGCTATATAGAAGCCCATTTCTAAACATATATATATATATATATATATATATATATATATAATATCTCAGTATGTGAAATTACCCCCATGGGGGAATAATGCTCATCCAGACACCATACATAGACTATCACAAATAAAATCCTGGTGTCCAGGTATGATGGTGAATCTTTTTAGACCCAGCACTCAGGAGGCAGAGGCAGATGGATCTCTGAGTTTAAGAGGCCCCAGGCCAGCTGGGGCTACAGGAAGATCCAGTCTCAGAATGACCAGAAAAGAAAAAGCCTCATGTCAGATGTGGGCTCTTTCCCTTCAAGTTACTGATCAGAGGTATCCAGGAAGCCCTCAAAACAATACAGGTTATCACCAATGCTGGATTTCCCTCCAGAGCTTGAGGGTAAGACCCTGTTTCTGAAGACAGCACATACTTTGGTCATAGGATTGGGAGAGATCAAGCTGGTTCTGAGCTGGAAACCTCCCTCATGGTCCCCTTTCTTAGTGCCACAAGTGCTAGACAGGCTATTAGAGGAAAGGTGTCAACCGTCTTGCTCAGCTGTGACCCTATGAAATACAATAATAACTTGGCCAGCAAGATCTGACCATTGGTACAATAGTATCATGAATGTCTTGGGGCTAACCCACTCACTAGAAGGGAGCTTATACTTCTGGACAAGAACCCTAGGCTACAGAGGTCACAGGGAGGAACCTACCACTAACATTTTGTTAAATAGATATAGTACGTAACTGCCTTCTAAATACTTAACCTTAAACCTATGGATTCCAGGTTCTCAACCCTCATCAGAGACTGCTTTTACACTGGACAGAGGACCACACATGGTCAAAGTACAGAACGTAAACATCTGTGGAGTGCTCATCACCAAATGGGACACCCATATCCCACTGTCTGTCCCCAACATTCGGGGATGGTCACAGCAATGAAGTAGGAAGAGACAGAGGTAAGAGAGAACTTGGCTTTTGGACAAGACAGGCAGGTGACTCAAGCACATCCACAGCTGGGTTTGCCTCCATTAGAGCTGCACAAGATCAATGTAGTCAACATTTCAGCACAGATAACTCACTACAGGCTTCAAACGACATAGGGCTTAACAAAAAGAACTGATCCTTGTTTGTATTGAGAAGTATGTACTCGAGAAGCAATTTTAAAATAGCAGAATTTTCGAGATTAAAAATTTGGGCTGGTGACAGAAAAATTTTCCAAAATAAGCTTGGAGTCTTAGGGTGTCTCTTAAATAAGCTTGTATTTCTGACAAAGTGGGATGACAGGGATTGGAGCTCCCATACCAGCCTCCTTAGTGCTCATTTAAATAAGCGGTTGGCAGCAGGTGTTCAGAGATGAAGACTTGGGCTCTGGATCCCATGTCCTGCTATGATGGACTAGCCCTGAGAGCCGCAGCTGAGTGCAGGGAGTGCCAAGCAGCAGGTCAAGCAGCGGTCTTCCGGCCTTACCAGGAATTTTGACCATCACCCTGGACCTTAATGAATGTACTGTGACTTAAACACATACTTGGGCGTTGGCCAAACTATCCCAGTTGCCTCTCTTCCTTAATTCTGCAGCTTGTCCCTAGATAATGACTGTTTTGCAAGCTCAGAAAACTATTCGACCTGCCGCACATCACAGAGCCACTTGGGGCTGGGAGGGGCTTGAGGTAGCAGACAGTGCAGTATGGGAGAAAGACTGCCTTTGGTCAGAACACTGAAGTGCCCCATATTATCTCATCTGAGGTAACTCATTTAACTTCCTGAAGGCTTGGTTCCCATAGTGTAGCTCGAGCTGGTGGATGATACAGAAACCCTCTATCCTCAGGGCACTGCCTGGAAAGCATAATTTTTGCCAAGGGATCAAGAAGTGGATTTTTCAATGCCAAAATAAAGGGGTCCATGAACTGACTCCAACAGATCATATACCATACTGCCAAGTACAGTATGCTGAAGAGACTGATTTGGAGTTTGACACACAGATATTGCAGTCTCTGTGACTAGTGACTAATGTGTGCCCTCATTAACTAGCCACATATTGCGTTCCTAGTAAGCATCTGTGCAAATAATTAACAAGCAAAATTAAGTTCCTTTCCTAAATGGGAGATGGTGTCGTTATGAAGACTGACTGTGGTTGGGTGTGAACCACTCGCATGCCCACTGGCTTCATTTAGTCCCTTGGAACAGTCATGAATAAATCATGTTGCTGAATTATTCCAGGAAAGTTGGCCTCAATCTATTCAGGAAAAAATAAACAAAACATATTGGGCAACTTGAGAGTAAGCCAGGGGCTACCCTATGCTCTGAATATTCAGGGATGAGTCAAGGTAATTGCTTCCACTCCACTTGGATTGCAGACTTGGAAGTCATGCAAGGAAAGTTCTATATAAGATTACTTTAGAAGATCAGAGCATATCCAAAGATTAGTAAGGATTCATTATTCTTGGCTGCATTATCTAAGAGTAATTAAGTAAATAATCACTGAAAATTATCACGAGTTTCTCATGAAAAGTCTGTTTTTAAGCTGCTTCCAATTCAGTTGGTCCAACTATATCAGTGCACACGAGATCAGTCTGAGAAGTTAAATTTAAGTGGTAAAATATCTGCTACAAGCTTTACCTCCTCAGACACTCAGAAAATAAAAACGGAGTTTCCGTGAGGCTGGAGCATTTCTGAGCTGCACGAGGGAGCACTGTTTTGGAGGACCATGGAAACACATCTTGGATCTGTTTTCAACATGTGGCCAGAATCCCAAGCAAGGAGAGATGAGTTGCAGACTTGCTGTTCAGCCATGGCATGCTACATGGGGACTTCTGATAAGTCACCATGCACACCCAGCTTCCTTCCCTTTCACTGAAAACTTTTGCAGATACAGAGAAGCCTTTCCCTGCGCAGCTGGAAGACGTTCTCCATAGCTGAGGGGCAGGGCCATGCTGCACACGGTGTTCCGTTTTTAATAGAAAAGTGCTTGAGAGTCAGCAGAAAGGAAGTACAGCAGTCCGTTTTCAGGCCAGTGTGGTTCCTGCTTGTCAGCAGGTGTCTCTCATTGAGACCTGCACTCAAAACCAGGGGTGGAGTATCCTGGGAGCCTCCGTGGGAGGAACGGGGTACAGACTAGTGGAAATGGAGGTGTCACGGGCTTGCTCTAGACGAACTCCAGAGGCCTGAGGGTAGCTCGATGAATAATTGAATGACAGAACAAGGATTCTATAAATGTAAAGATTTTCTAAGGGACACGAGGAGGAGTCCAGCGTCCAGAGGCTTGACAAAGGCTGCAGCATGGAGTGACCTCAGAGTGTGGACCAGGGTAGCAGCTCAAAACTGGAAGAGTCAGGGATGATAAAGGGTTGCAGGTCAGGCTGCTCCAACTTGGTGCTAGAAATGGGTTTAGGGGACAGGGGCAGGACCCCGTGACAGTGAAGGTCAAAGCCATCGAGGGCGGGAACTTGGACATTGCCATTCGACAGACAGGAAGCAGAGAGATGAACGCTGGTGCCCAGCTCGCGTTCTCCTTTTGCTCAGCCTGAGCTCCCAGCCCATGGATGGTGTCTTCCTCATGTAGAGCTGATCTGTCTTCCATTAACCCAGTCTAGAAACTCCCTCCCACAAGCCCAGAGGTTTGTCCCCTAGGTGATTCTAGATCTCATGACGCTGACAAGCAACATTTAACCATCACAACCCAGATCCCAGTTAAAATCCAATTCCCTTCTTTTATTTTACAGATTCCTTTTTAAAAATATTTTATTTTTTTATTTTACGTGTATGGGTGTATCCCCTGCATGTGTATAAGTGCAATACCTCTATAGTGCAATACTCAAGGAGGTCAGAAGAGGGCATTGGATCCCCTGGAACTGGAGCTAAGGATGGGTGTTAGTTGCCATGTGGGCACTGGAAACCAAGCCAGGGCCTCTGTAAGACCAGCCAGTGCACCTAATTGCTGAGCCATCTCTCCAGCCCCTCAAATTCCCATCTTAAAAGTGCTTTTTCTAAAAAAAGAAAAAAAAAGTTTTTAACCTCCCTTCTCTGTTTCCCTCCACTCCCCAAACATCTCTGTGCGAAGTGAGTATATTGAAAAGTACGAGAACACAATATTCAGATCCTCTGGGGATACTTGTTGCATTATTCAAGATCAGACACCAGTAAAAATAGGTTTTAATATTGAGGCATTAAAAATGTATCCAACTAAAACTAATTTGGAAATTTTGAGAAACTCTGTTTCTATCATATTCTTGTAATTCTATGTGTACCTTAAGCTTGCAGTATTTAAAAACCATTCATAATCCATTTCTTTACATTGACTTGATGTGCTCAGAATACAATTCATATGGTCGAAACTTGTCACTTTTCAGACCTTTTAGATGCTACCACACAGAAGTCATTCAGACCAGTATCCATGTACCTGCTTTTGCCATCTCGAGGACTGGAAAGTGCACAGAGACAGCCTGGGTTCACTTCACCCCCGTCCTGCTGGTATTGACTGTCTCCTTCACCTTCTGGCCTAGGGTCCCCAGGTCTGAGGAGATGCAGTTAATGCTCAGTTCAGAATCGAAATTAAAATTGATAAAAATGTGAACACTGAGGCCTTTCAAACCTGGCCAGGTAATCCTAGGATCGCTGAACTCACACTTGGACTCCACCAGGAGTTGCTGCACATCTAGGAGTTCTCCACCCAGATCCTTCAGGTAGCTCCCAGGCTGGTGCATGCACTGGACCTACCAGGAGGTCCATCCCACTGAGCCCGCAGGCCAACTTCAGAAGTGATAGGCCTGTAACCCTTTTGTCCTGAGCTGGTCAAGAGTTGCAGCAGAGTTCTTCAGTCATCTGGACATGAGATAGAACAGCAGTCCACTGTCCAGGTTGGGCCCCAAGATGCTGGAAGCTGAGTAGCACAGCTTTGGTCTGCTGCTTTCCCCCAGGCCCTCAGCTTGTGGCTTGTCTGGAATAAGCCAATACTGAGACAAAACTGGACAGGGACAGCATCTGGCTTTTCTGTGAATTCTACCTTGCCCCTCCCTCATACCACACATAGACTTCCTCCCCTGTGAGGATGGAGCCACTTTAATTTCTCTCTTACCTAGAGACTGGGGTTGGCACATGGGGGGGCACTGGAGAGAGGGCTGCAGAGTGGCAGGGCTCCCTCATCAGGGGTCCCCTCATCCCGTCTGCAGTCTGGACTACTTCAGCAGAGGAAAAGCATGAGGTAAGCACCCAGAAAGGCAGGAAGCCAGAAGGATCCCTTCAATCTCAGTTCCTCACAAACAGACTCAAAGCAGACAGTGGTGGGTGATGGATGAGTTGGAGGGTGGGGAGAGGGTGATGTTGTCAGCCTGAAACACAGTAGATTCAGAATCATTAAATGCAGTGTGTCCAAACCCCTAGCAGCCACTATAGCTATTAAAGCAGGCATGGACGGGAAATCAATAAAGATTAGATGCAACCATTAAAAAATGTTCTAGGCTGAGGTTTGAACAAGTTGCTGGCCAGAAACTGCTGCCTGAGCAGCTGGGGAGGAGGGTACTGGCGTGGACTAAGCAAGCAACCCAACACCACCTCCCCCAACTCAGGAGAGAGTGGTTGGCAGCAGAGGGAATACAGTGTTCAGAAGGTGTCATCTGGGTTGTTACCCACCCAGCTCTTGCAGAACAGAAAGGGAAAAGTGAACTATACCTTCCAATATATAACCAAAATTGAAAGCCTAAAACCTAGACAAGTCAACACTCCATACATAAGGAGAATACAACGAAGGCACCTGAAAGAATCAAGGAAAGCAATCCTTCAACAAGGTGCAGAGGCATTCAAGATTTGCATCAGAATACAGGCAAAACGCAAACCACATGCCAAGAGCACAAGAAAAGAACAATATGGGAAAAGCACAGAATAACTCCACACCAAACTCTCCGGAGCCTGTGGAGGACTCCTACAATGGGATCTCCTTAGAGGTAAACCAGGACACAGGTCATAGAATAACAATCACAGATATATTTAAAGAAACCATAGAACTAAGGGGAGACAATGAAAAACTCAGAAAGGACCTAGAGGGAGATGAGAACAAACTTCAGAATGAACTAAAAGGAAAAAAAATGACAGACTCTGGAAAGAGTTAGAGGGACAAAATGACAAACTCTGGAAGGAAGTGGAAACACTGAAAAGATCCCACGCTGAAATGAAAAAGGAAACCAACGAGTGAAACAAGGAGCTACAAGAAAAGACTGAGAAGCTCCAAAAGGAAGTGGAAATAGTAAAGAAAACACAGGAAGAATTGAAAAAGGAAATCAAGGAAATCGAACAGTCATTCGATCAAGAGGAAAGAATGGGGAAAAGCCTCAGAAGCAGAATGGAGGAAGCAGAAAAAAGAATAAGACCTAGAAGATAACACAGAACAACTAAAAAACTCAAGTAAAGATTATGAAAAATTTAAAAATGCACGAGTGGAACAACCAGGAAATGTGGGAGACATGAAAAGATCAAACCTACACATCATAGGGATAGAGGAAGGAGAAGAATCCCAAGAGAATGGTATTGATCAGATTGTCAACAGAATAATAGATGAAAATTTCCCCAAATTAAAAAAAAGATAAACCCATATAAATATAAAAAGCACATAGAATACCAAATAGACTAAACCAGAAAAGAACACCCCCCCATATCATAGTTAAAACACTAGATGCCCCAAACAAAGAGAAAATTCTGAAAGCCACAAGAGAAAAACAACAAGTTACATAAAAGGGGAAACCTATCAGAAATACAGCTGACTTTTCAGTGCAAACTATGAAAACAAGAAGAACATGGACCAAAGCATTTCCAGTGCTAAACAACTATAAATGCCAACCCAGGTTACAATACCCAACAAAAATGTCGATTCTAGTTGAAGGAAAGAGAAAAGTCTTCCATGACATAAACAAGATGAAAGAATACATGTCCGGAAAACCAAACCTTCAGAGAATACTTGAAGCAATTCAAAGGACAGAGGAGAGGAGCAACTACCCCCAGGCACCTTGGAAGAGAAATTAATAAAAGCAGAAATGCAGAAGTAGAAACCTAGATGAAAAATGCAAACAGATAATAAGGCAAAAGGAGGCAACATGCACCTCTCAATTATAACCTTAAATATTAATGGACTAAACTACTCAATCAAAAGGCATAGACTGAGAGAATGGATAAGGAAACAGAATCCAACTATATGCTGTCTGCAAGAAAGCCATCTCACCCCCTAGGATAGGCATCAACTTAAAGTGAAAGGATGGAAAAAATATTCTAAGCAAATGGTACGAAAAGAAAACAGGAGTTGCTATCTTAATATCAGATAAAATAGACTTCAAAGCAGTAGCAATTAGAAGAGACAAAGAGGGCCATTATATCCTTATCAAAGGGAAAATTAAACATGAAGACTTCACAATCATGAATATGCACCAAAATCTGGTGCACCAAGTTTATAAATACAACTCTACAGGACCTAAAGGCACAGATTAATCCCAGGGGAATTCAATACCCCATTGAGTCCTTTGGACAGGTCAACCAGACAAAGAATAAACAGAGAGACATCTGAACTGAACAATACAATACAGGAAATGGACCTCACAGACATCTTCCAAATATTTCACCCAAGCACCAGAGAATATACTTTCTACTCAGCACCCCACAGAACATGCTCTAAAACTGACCACATACTTGGACACAGAAAAAAATCCACAAATATAAAAAATTGAAATAATTTCATGCATTCTATCAGACCACAGTGCAATAAAGCTCAATATCAACACCAGAACAAGCCCTGCTACCTACACAAACACATGGAGACTAACCAACACACTCCTGAATAATGGGTCAAGGAGGAAATAAAGAAAGAAATAAAAGCATTCCTGGAACTAAACAACAATGACAGTACAACACAACAAAACCTATGGGACACTTTAAAAGCAGTCCTAAGAGGGAAGTTTATAGCCCTGGGTGCCTATATGAAAAAAACAGAAAGAGCGCAGATAAATGAGCTAACACTGCAGCTAAAAACACTTGAAAGACAACAACAAGTAAACCCTAAATGCAACAGACAGGAAAAAATAACAAAAAATCAGAGCAGAAATTAATGAAATAGAAACAAAGAAAACAATACAAAAAAAAAAAATCAATGAATCCAAAATTTGGTTCTTTGAGAGAATAAACAAGATACACAGACCCCTAGCCCAGTTAACCAAAAGAAAGAAAGAGCAACTCCAAATCAATAGAATTCATGATGAAAGGGGAAATATCACAACAGACGGTGAAAAGATCCAGACAATCATACGGGAATACTTAAAAAACCTATACTCTACTAAATTTGAAAACTTAAGACAAATGGATGAATATCTACAATCCGGGGAATCACAAAAGCTAAACCAAGAAGAGGTTGATAACTTAAACAGACCCATAATATATGATGAAATTGAAAATGTGAGACCTCCCAACTAAAAAAAGCCCAGGTCCAGTTGGTTTCAGAGCAGAATTCTATAAAACATTTGAAGAGGACTCACAACCATTATTACTCAAACTGCTAAGAAGGATACAAGCAGAGGGAAATCTCCCAAATTCCTTCTATGAAGCCAGCATCACTCTAATACTAAAACCAGGCAAGGATGCAATCAAAAAGGAGATCTACAGACCCATCCCATTAATGAACTCAGATACAAAAATTATCAACAAAATATTGTAAACACTATACAGACCCACATCAAAAAGATCATTCACCATGATCAAGTTGGATTCATACCAGAGATGCAGGGATAGTTCAACATATGAAAATCAGTAAATATCATAAAACACATAAGTGGACTGAAGGACAAAAACCACACAATCATCTCAATTGATGCAGAAAAAGCCTTTGACAGCATCCCTTCATGATTAAAGTACTAGAGGGAATTGGACTGGGAGGATCATTCCTCAACATAATCAAAGCCATATATAAGAAACCCATAGCTGGGACTGGAGAGATAGCCTAGCAGTTAAGAGCACTGACTGCTCTTGCAGAGGACCTGGGTTTGATCCCCAGCAATCACATGGCAGCTAAGAACCATCTGTAACTCCAATTCCAGGAGAACTCCAGTTCCAGGGGAATATGACACCCTCTTCTGACCTCTGCAGCATTGCACGACACGGGTGCACAAACCTACATGCAGACAGTACATTCATACACATACAAAATAAATAAATAAAACTTTTTAAAAATTAAAAAAAGAAACCCACAGCCAGCATCATCCTAAATGGAGAAAATTTAGAAAGATTCCCCATAACGGTAGGAGCCTGACAAGCATGCCCCTTGTTGCCACTCCTCTTCAATATAGGGTTTGAAACACTGGTTAGGGCAACAAGGCAAGAAAAGGAAATTAAAGAAATACTAATTGGAAAAGAGGAAGTAAAACTATCCCTCTTTGCAGATGATATGATAGTTTACCTAAGGGATACTAAAAACCCCACCAGAAAACTCCTAGAAACGATTAAGAGTTTTGGTAAAGTGGTGGGATACAAAATTAACCTAGAAAAATCAGTAGTATTTCTTTACACCAACAAGAAGCAACTGAAGAAGGAATACAAGGAGACCTTCCCAATCACAATAGCCTCAAAACCAATAAAATACCTAGGAATAAACTTAACCCAAACCACCAAAGACCTCTACAACAAAATTACAAATTCCTGAAGAAGGAGATTGAAGAAGATATCAGAAGATGGAAAGACCTCCCATGCTCATGGGTTGGAAAAATTAATATAGTAAAAATTTCCATTCTATCCAAATTAATACACAGGTTCAGTGCAATTCCAATTAAAATCCCAAGAACATTCTTCACAGGCTTGGAAAAAAAATTTTTTTAATTCATATGGAACAACAAAAGACCCTAAATAGCCAAAAGCAACCCTAAGTGAAAAGAGCAATACAGGGGGGAAATCTCTATACCAGACATCAAACTATACTACAGGGCTATAGTCATAAAGACAACCTGGTACTGGCACAAAAACAGACCTGCAGACCAATGGAACAAAACTGAAGATCCAAACTTGAGCACATACAATTTCAGCCACCTCATATTTGACAAGGGGAACACAAAGACTCAGTGGAGGAAAGACAGCATCTTCAGCAAATGGTATTGGCAAAACTGGATCACCACTTGTAGAAAAATAAAATTAAACCCCTACCTCTCACCCTGTACAAAAATCAACTCAAAATGGATCAAAGACCTCAATGTGAAACCCAAAATTCTGAAGGTGATAGAAGAAAAAGTTGGCACCAACTTACAAGACATAGGTGTAGGAAAACACTTTCTAAATCAGACAGCAGCTGCACAGGAAATAAGGTCAACAATTGACAAGTGGGGCCTTATTAAACTCAAAAGTTTCTGTACAGCAAAAGAAACAATCAGGGAAGTGAATCGAAAACCCACAGAGTGGGAGGAAACTTTCACTGCTGATACATCTGACAGAGCATTAACTTCCGGAATATATAAACTACTCAAAAAACAAGAAAACAAATGACTCACTCAAAAGATGGAGTAAAGAGCTGAACAGAGACTTCACAAACAAGGAAATAGAGATGGCTGAGAAACATCTTAAAAAGTGTTCATCACTAATAATTAAGGAAATGCAAATTAAAACCACCTTAAGATATCATCTCACCCTTATAAGGCTGTCAAGGGTCAAGAAAACAAATGATACTAAATGCTGGAGAGGGTGTGGGGAAAGGGGAACACTTATCCACTGCTGGTGGGAATGCAAACTGTAAAACCACTATGAAAAGCAGTATGGAGAACCCTTAAAAGACTCAAAATGAGCCTATCACCTGACCCAGCCATACCACTTCTGGGAATATATCCATCAGATTCTTCCTACCATAGAGATACATGTACAGCCATGCTTATTGCAGCTCTCTCCACAATAGCTAAGAGCTGGAACCAACCCAAGTGCCCCTCAGCCGATGAGTGGATAGAGAAAATGTGGTATATCTACATGGTGGAGTTCTATGAAGCAGTAAAGAAAGATGACATCATGAAATTTGCAGGTAAATGTATGGAACTAGAAGATTTTATGCTAAGTGAAGTAACACAATCCCAGAAAAACAAAAGTCATCTGTGGATGCTAGTACCAAGTGCCTAGTTGTAAGACAAACTGAACAATGTTAATATTATATTCCTCATAATCTAAAGACAACTGTGCTCTTGCATTGTGAATCCATAAACAGGTTCTAGAGCTGACCTAACATTTACTTTCAGACCTTGGGTTTTCGGTACATGATGGAGGGTATGTGTGCATCTTTTAGAGTAATATGGGATTAAAATGGAAAGATGCGAATCAAGAAATATGATATGGAAATAACATACAGTTTGTTTCCAAAGGATACAATTTTAATAAAGGTAAAACGTAATGGCAGGTGCAACTTAGCCTTTCTGGGTGCTTAAGGACCATACTTAATGCCCATACCAATTTGGCCGAGGGACCTAAGGGATAACTCTGTTCCTTGCCCTCAGAAGTCAACCAAGTGTTAGGGGATTATGCATGGGGGCATCTCTTGAAATGTCCTGCAAATATGGGTCTTCCTGTTCAGGGAGGTCTTGGAGAGCCACTAACGAGACTTCATCCAGTGTCCACTCTATAAAGAGGAAAATTTGCTCATGCTTCAGAAAAGGAAGACTGGTCTAGCAAGACCTGATTTTTGTCCTCGAGCGGATGGAGCTGGTAAATGAAAAGCTGAAAGGAGCAAGGTGCTCCTATCCTCCCCCCCCCAAAAAAAAACCCTGAGAGACCCCTGAGGATCAGATCCTCAACTGACCTTGAGAAAACAAAAACCTTGGTTAATCTGGGCTGTGTGGCCTTAAGCATCCAAAAGGAAAGTACAACCAGATATAAATAATCAGTAAGACTAGAGAAACTGTACTGTGGACATAAAACTCGAGATCTTAGTAAAAAGACAAAAAGAAAAAAGAGAGTACTGTTGTTTGGCTGGTCTTCAATTCTTACTGGCGAGTGCATCTACTCTGTGGTTGCCACTGCTCTTGAAACTCCTCAAAGACATGAGACATAGCTTTTTAACCTTCCAATATGGACTGAAGACTCATGTCTCTCCAAGAATCCTCCAAACCTTCAATACCAGATGGGGACTACTGGGATACCCAGCTTGTGGACTAAACAGCTAAGGGGATGTCAGCCTCATCAGAATATAGACTGCCATTGTTGGACTACCTGGGCCATATCATGGATACCAATAAAGGGGTATCAAGACAGGACATGTGCTTATTGGACTTTATTTGGGGGACCACAAGAGGGAAAGACCCCAATGTGGACCAAAAGTGCAGAATTGATGGTTGTTTGGGATTGCCAAGGAGGAACCTTTGAGCACATGACATCCTTTAGGAAAAAAAAAATCCTCCAATTCAAGTGGTTATATATTGCTATATACTATAGCAATACAAGCTGAGAGAACAACAACAAAAGAGCTGAAAAAAAAAAAGACAGAGAGAAAGATGCAGGACAGTTAGGACAGAATGCAAGAAATGGGGTGGGGTGGGAGGAAGGGAAAGGGGAATATGCCTGAACTGAATTGAAAAATTATGTCTGAAGTACACAAAACATCAATTAAAAAGTTCCAAAAATGAATAAAGAAAAAGAGAGAGGGACCATATAAATGACTTGGCAGTACAACTCAAGACTCTGAAAAGTCCCCCTAAAACAAAGCAAACCAAACCTAGTAAGTGAGAAGAAAACAAGTGTCAGAGCAGAAATTAATGAAATAGAATTAAATAAAACAATATGTGAAAAAAATCAATGAATCTGAGAGTTGTTCTTTGAAATGCTAAACAAGATAAGCAGATTCTTAGCCCAGTTAACCGAAAGAAAGAGCAAATCAAAATTAATAAAATTAAAAATGAAACTGNCAGTTTGTTCCCTGGGCTTTGGGAAAGGGGCACAAGTGGGTGAGAAGAAAACAGTCTAATTTCTTTGGAGTTATCCTTTTGGACTCCAGTCTGTTCAGGTTGTTTCCCTTCATGGATTGACAGCTTTCCCAGTGATACCCTTTTTAGTCATATTAACAAAGCACAAGCTATTGGATATACAGGCATTTAAGCAGTACCACTTATTATGTCAAGCTAAGCTGTGAGAGTTTTCCATTTGTATCCCAGAAAGGATACTACCCTACCTCCCACCTCCCTCTTTTTGTTTTTTAAATTTTTATGTTTTGACCTATAAATGCTTAAGTTGTATTACACATACCCATAAACAGAAAGCAAGGCGTAAAGTTTTCATTAAATTCACCCAAACTGTTTATCATTGACTGTATGCTACTTATTTGGGAAGTAAACTTAAACTTAATTCCTTTAAATTGTCTTACAAGTAAAAGAAAGTGTTACAATGTGATATTGTATAACTTAGAAAAATAGAGAGACCATTTGTGTACCTTAACCCCAAAGTTATTGTTGGAAGTTCAATACAAATTATAAATAAAACAATTAACATTTTATATTCCCAATTAGTTCAAATGTATTACCAAAACCTACAACCAAGTTTAACTAATCTAAACATTTCACTAAGCCTTAAAATATCCTATAATATGAGGACAAAGCTTGTGCAGAGTTGAGTACCTGCCAAATAAATTTTACCCAATATACACTTTGCTCGATAAAGCTATATGACTAGACTATGACTTCAGAGAAATCAAGTCCTTTAACTTATATGGTTTATTTTGTATTTCTGTGTAAATCTCTACTGAAATACCTCTCTATATAAATATATGTTATTTTTACGTATACCCTTTTAATCTGCAAACCTTACAGAGTGGATTTTAATGACTATCTTCCTCCAGGTTCCTGTCCTTCTTCAGGCCTGGCATGAAAACCTGCTTTAAAGACTTTTCAATATCTAGCTCCTATTTTTTTTTTATGAGTACAAGTATCCTTCATGTAAAACCAATTTGCAAGCAGTTGTGCCCAAACCAACACAGCCCAAGGCTCCTACCATCCAGCTGGAGGGTCTTGTATGTTCAATCAAGTTGATCAAATAAGTGTCCAGACTATATTGCTGTAGTTTCACCATTCACCCCATTCACAGCCCTTACATTCTACCATGCCCCCTCTTCTGCAGATTGTTCCCTCAGCTTAGAAATGGGGCTCAGGTGGATGAGAAGCAGAACAGTCTACTTTGTTTGG
Source organism: Rhizomys pruinosus (assembly GCA_009823505.1). NCBI lineage: Eukaryota > Metazoa > Chordata > Mammalia > Rodentia > Spalacidae > Rhizomys > Rhizomys pruinosus. The sequence continues at coordinate 2,177,988 of VZQC01003744.1, read as the reverse complement.
AGAAGTCGTTTTGGACTCTGATCAGTTCTGGCTGTTTCCTTTCATGGGCTGACAGTTTGTCTAAGATTAACCTTTCAATCCTACTAATGAAGCACAAGCAATTAGATATATAGGTGTTTAAACAGTGCTCATTATTATGGTAGGTTACTTTGGTATAGACACAGATTGTTTGGATGGTGTGCTAATCCATGAATTATGTTGTTTTTTTTTTCTGTAAAAGATGACAGACGAGGTCTTACTGTGGCTTATAACATCTCCTAATCACTAGAGGGTGTAAGCTTGTGGCATCATCCGTGAGTTATTCCTCCAAGGAGAGAACTAATAGCCAAATAGATTTGGTATATACAGACATATGGCTGCCACTGCTGCATAGTATTTCCAAGCAGGTGAGGTGTAGCTGATGTTGACGGAGGAGTCTTGCTTGACTCAAGGAGACCAACACAGGCATCAAACATCTCTGAGGAGCATATGTGTAACAACTGTTTATAGTTAGTCCTAATGAACCTTACCTTTTAGGTGCTGCAGTTTTAATATGAGAGACTTCCTTACCTCTTTTTTCATAGAACAAAGAAAAACACGGTGGTAATGAAGTCATTCTCTAACTGTAAATTAGAGCTGACTTTTATAGAGGTAATCTCTTATAAAACTGGTAAAACTACTTTCTTTAATTGACTAATAGACATAGGAACTGTGAAAAAGATTCTCTAGTCAGAACCAAATATAATACTAAAGTCTCTTTAAGCTGTGCATATAAGCAAAATGTATTAATACAGGAGAGTTCTGATATCAGCAATGGATTATTCTGCCAAGGAGATGTTGGCCAGGGGATCCAAGCCCCCCCAAAAGGTAAAGGCTTCTTGCCTGTAAACTGGGATACCTGCAAGAAGAGAGGCGGTAAGGCCCTGCTGTCAAAGACCTGATGTAAGCATGGGAAGGTTGTATTGAGACCACACTTGCAAGTGTACAGTTGGTCTCTGGAATACCAGAGAGTGTTACCAAAGGCCACTGAACCAATAAAGCAAATGTTGGTTTCCTTGAGTCAATCTTCTTCTTTTTAAATCCATCACCTGTTCCATAAAAAAATGTGAAGAGCTTAAAAAAAAAAGATCATAAAATGTTTAATAAAAATTTTAGCCTGGTTAAAAAAATGTTCAAGGCATCCACTAGAGAGCAGAAAAAGCAAGAAAAATAAACAAAAGAGAGCAAATAGAAAAGAACAAGATGGTGGACACTACAACCTAGCTGTGCCAATAAAAACCTTAAAGGTGAACTTTCCAAATTAATTCACTAAAAGACAGAGGTGTTTGATGGTGCAAAATGGGAAAAGGTCTACTGCATACATGCACTTCCCATAGGAAACTCCCTATCAATAAAAAAGAGCTAAAGACAAGAGGCAAGAAAAGCAGACAGAGACTAAGGAAGGACGGAGGGCTGGTGTGAGCACTGAAGAGGCATTCAGAGGATCTGAGGCCAAGGTGGAACTTAATGATAAGGAACTGATTAGTTACTTTTCGGATGCTGTGAGGAAGCACCATGACCAGACAAAGGCAACTTAGAGAAGGACGCATTCATTTGACTTATGGTTCCAAAGGGTTGGAGTCCATCATGACTAGGGGGCATAGCATTAGAAGATGGTCAGAGCAGAAAGCCCAGTGATCACATCTTCAAGTAGGAATTGAGAGCATCAGACTGCAAGATGGCACCACTATCAACTCTCAAAGTCCGTCCCCAGGGAACTGCTTCCTCCAGCATGACCACACCTCCTCAAGCTTCCCTGTCCCTTCCAAAACAGCGCCACCATGAACTGGGGACCAGGTCCAAATCCATTAAGACTATGTGAGACATTCTCATTCAGACCACCACAGGAATCCATTGTCCATGATCTCATATGCCCAAATATGGAAACACCTCATAGAACCTCAAATGTAGACGACAAAAACCAGTAGAACTCAAAGCAGGAACAGGCAAAGCCATACCTACTTGATGAATTCCAGCACCCCTACCCCACATCTTCATTCTTTGTAGAACACAAAGCATTAAAATGGATATAGTTGGGCTGGAGAGATGGCCTAGTTGTTAAGAGCACCGACTGCTCTTGCAGAGGACCTGGGTTCGATCCCCAGCACCCACATGGTGGCTGAGAACCATCTTTAACTCCATTTCCAGGGGAATCAGACGCCCTCTTCTGACCTCCATGGCATTGCATGACACAGGTGCACAAACCTACATGTAGACAGTACATTCATACACATAAAAATAAAAATAAATAAATAAAATGGATACAGGTTATGTAAACATTATCAGCCAATCAGGATTGACATTACAGAGCACCTCAGAAGACTGAGGAATAGAGCTGATCTCCTCTGATTCAATTTTTAAAGTCTGGGGCAGGTGAGAATTTACCAATTATTGACAAGTAACTAAAATTTACCAATTTTAGTAGTGAGATGATAGACATTCCAAAGAAGACGAGTACTATTAATGAGGAAAATTTAAATTCAAAGTCCTGTGTTATATAGCTTCATTCTGTTGTTATGATAAAAACTCTGACCAAAGGCAAGTTGAAGGAGGAAAGGGTGTATTTCAGCTTGCAGGTTACAGTCCATCACTGAGAAAAGTCAGGGCGGGAGCCCAAGCAGGAACCTGAGGCAGAAACCACGGATGAACACTGCTTGCTCACGGGCTCCCATGGAGCTGGCATTCTTCTATGGCCCAGGCACGGCACGCCTGAATAGGGTATGCTGCTGCCTACAGTGGCTGGTCCCTCCTGCATCAATTGATAGCCAAGACAATCTCTCACAGGCAAGTCCACAGGCTAATCTGTACAGTCAGTCCCTTAGTGGGGACTCCCTTCTCAGGCAACTCTAGGCTGTGTCAAGTTGACAGCTAAAGCTATCCAGGGTACCCAGTAAGCCGAGGTTCTGAACACAAGTTACTCTATAAGCATTGATTATATTTCTGGAGCCAGGGAACAATATTGTCTTTTATTTCAGGTGTCATGACCATAATTTACATGGCCGAGTGCACAGGAAACACTGGAAATGCAGAAAGATGAATAACATCTTTGAGATTCCTTTTGTCAAGCCATTCTGCTTGGTCCCCAGGTCACTTTATGTCAGGGTCTGAGCTCAGGCATATCACAGCTCAAGGCTGGTGATGACTGACACTAATAAAGCATGAGGTTATCTCTCAGCAGCGTCTTATAAACCCAGCTAAATTACATTAAAGAATACAGCCCATTTCTTGCTGAAGTGCATTCACTATCATAAAAATGTGATTCCGGGGCTGGAGGGATGGCCTAGCAGTTAAGAGCACCGACTGCTCTTGCAGAGGACCCGGGTTCGATCCCCAGCACTCACATGGTGGCTGAGAACCCTCTGTAACTCCAATTCCAGGAGAACTCCAGTTCCAGGGGAATCCGACACGCTCCTCCACAACACAGGTGCACAGACCTACATGCAGACAGTACAATCATACACATAAAAAAATAAATAAATAAAAATTAAAAAATGTGATTCCTAGCCTCTGGTCAGTAGGAATCCTCCACCATGGAGGCAGATACAGGAGAACTCTTGAAGACACGTTCCAGGTAAGGCCTTGGACTTTCTCCCTAGGAAGTACCCATCTACCAGGAGCAGACTCCTGGGCTGACTGGGAAGGGTTTTACCCTAAGCCTCGTGTTCATACTGAGGTATGGATTGGGGGTCCCTCCTCTGAAGACTCGGAAACCCTCTCAGCTCAGGTCTTTCCCAGAAGTCTGGGACCACGGATATCAAGAGGACACAGATCCCTAAATCCAGGCTCAAGCTTTCATTTGGCCACTTCTTTGGTCTTGGTAGTACAACTCTCTTCAAAATTTGGTAGATCCCCCATTTATTTAATTTAGAACCTGGAGAGTTCCATTTACCAGCAGTTTTGTCTACGGTTCTTTTCCACCCCTCCTTCGCAGTGCCAGCCTTGGGCTAGGCCTGCACACTTGGTCTCTGTTCTCAAAGCCCCTGTCTCACAGAGAAGACTTTGAGGAGCTGCTCCACCCACCTGCTGCACGTCCTGTGTTCAGTTCTGGCTCTCAAATCTGCCCTGGTCTGTGGTGTCTCTGTTGCTTCTTTGACTCTTACAACTATCCAGGTCCCCAAATTGTGGACTTTCCTCAGCCTCTCTGCTCTTTCGTCTTTAACTCTTTGTTAACACTTGTGCCCCTCCCTTTGGCTATGGGATTATCGAAACAATCCCTCAAGAAATTGGAATGTCCTCAGCAATCTCATGCTGGGAGAAGGAAAAGGCTGGAGTCTGGGGTCAGCCAGAAATCTCAGAAAGAGATTTCACTCAGTCCTGACAAGTTGTCAGAGCCTTGCAGCTGGGGTGCTGGTGAAGGAGCCACACCTTGACCAGGACTCCTTAGCTATGTACATACTGCCTTCTGTTTAAACCCAAACTTGATGTGAGAGTAAGGATGGGCTTGTGGAGAAGACTCACTGTACCTCTTTGTCCCTATTCCTAGTGTGGCCATGTTGAATAATCTCCTTTCTCCGTGTTTCACTATTGTTTCTTTAATTGGCATATGGAGGAGGGCTGTCAAGGCCCAGCTCTGACCCTAATAGCTCCTGTAATGGCCAGTGTTACATGCCAACCTCATCTCTCAAGTATATGAAGACATTACTCTACAAAAAGAAACAGACTCCACCCTAGCAGTCATGAATTTCCCCAATTCCCAGGTCACTTGGAACAAGAAAGGACTGCAGACTGTGAGGATGGGTGGGACCTTCCATCAGCCAGCGACCAGGGATCCTATCAGGCGTTGTCTGGCTTTCTGCCACTTTTTCAGAAATGTCTGAATATCTCAGCGAGACAGACTCCCCTTTCATGCTGAATCATTTTCAGTGTGTTTGGAAATTTGCTTCAGTATCTGTTATAGCCAGTCTCTGCTCTGTGAGCTCTGTAGTAAAGGCTGAAGAGATACAACTTACAAAGACAACCACATCTAAGAAGTTACTAATCTATTTCCACACAGTCAGTTCTGACTTAATCATGGTGTGTATGAAATTGCCATTTTATTGATGGCGTGCTCTACCTAATTCCAGAGTCTGCCCAACAGTTTGGGAATATGTTAGAAATGGCTTCTCCTTCATGTTGCACTGCATTTGAATTAGTTGACATGAGAATAGATGCTTTCTAAAAATATATATTTTTATTTGATGTGTGAGTGTATTGCCTGCATGTATGTAAGTGCACTCACATCAAGCAATGCCCACCAAGATCAGAAGAGGGCATTGGATCCCCCAGAACTGGAGTTAGGGACAGATGGTTGTTAGATGCCATGTGGGTGCTAGGAATCAAACCTAGGTCCTCTATAAGAGCAGCCAGTGTTCTTAAACACTGAGCCAGCTCTCCAACCCCAGGAGTAGATGCCTTAAGGAGCTGGGAACAGAACATTCTTTTTTTTTTTGTCTTTTTGAGACAGGGTCTCCCTTTTAGTCCCAGCTGGCCCGGGAGCTCACTATGTAGACCAGGCGGATTCTTTTTGATAAGACTCACTACAATTTGCTCATGTGTTGAAAATGTGTTTCTCTTAAAACACACCACAAAAGCGGACAGCTCAGAGAAGCTACGAAGAGCAGACAAGGTTACTTTAACCATCTTAAGTGATTAGTAAGTTCATCATATATTAGAATGTCGGCGGGAGTCAAAGAAAGTGATGAGTGGGGTTTGCAGGGGGCTGGGAGGAAACAGCTGCTGGCTGTAATTGCAGACAGGAAGGGCCTCAAAGCCAACATGTGCTCCAAGGCTTCCCAGTTTCATAAGACTTAGCTTTTTCCGTCTGTGCTCACCTCTTCCTGCTCCCCCTGCGCCTTGGAAGAAGTTGCATTCCATTCAAAACAAACAAAGGGAAAGGACTTGCTGGGAAATGGGGAAAACACGCGGAACTCGAACGATCCTTTATGCTGTCCCTAATGGACGCGGAGCGAGGAATTTCCACTGGAATGCTGGTGTTAAAAAGTCTTCCAAACCTGCATTTTTGGTGGAGTTGCTGTATAAACATATACATTAGCCGCCCTTCCCTGAGCTCCGGGAAGGGGCTGGCTTCCATATAAAATAATGACTGTGGGAAGGGCTTGGTTTGACTCTTCCAGGACCCGGGAGAAATTATTAAAAACACATTCAGGATAGATATTAATTTTGCTCTTGAAAGTGTTGTGAGTTTGATTTTTGTTTGTAATGGATCATCGAAAAATGAGGATTGTGTGTGTGTGTGTGTGTTAGTTACATACATGGAAGTAATACACTCATATACATAAAATAAAAATATTACAAAAAAGAGTGTTAGTTTTGACCTTTATTTAATTTCCCCAAAACCAGAGTTCTGTAAATGTTGGAATACAAACGATTTTCTAAATGTGTATTCTCAACATGAAATTATTTCCTAGACAATATTTAAATCTTAAAGCAAAGATAAATTCAAGAGATGATTCATCTAAGCAGCGGAAATACTGAGCTTTAACATTATACAAAAAAAAAAAATCTATTCCTGGAGCAAAACAACAAAGTTCAGGGATTATTAATGATGGGAAGTGAAGCTTTGTTCAAGCCTAATGTGGACTAGGCCACAGACATAGCTTCCTGGATCCAGGATGTGAGATGTAGGCCATGTCTTATGATACACACGCTCACAGAGAAAATGGATGGCAGGAAGAAACAATGAAGACCATTGAAGATAGAGCAGTGCTGGGCACTGTGACATTCAAGGGCCACCTGTGGCTGTTCTAGGGATATTTGGACACCTCCCAAGCACCCTGATGCACAGGAGCACATAGTCAACTTCCAGGAAATGGGATAAGCGGAAATCAGGCTCCTATAGGATTCAACCCCAATCCAACAGACCATGCACACACCTCTCTTTCCATATATCACTGTTTATACTTCACTGGAGCCAGACGGGGACTCTGTGATTTCATGTGTAACCTGTTAGAGTGATGAACTCAAAGATGATTTCACTGCAATAAATATATTTTTAACTCCAAATATTGGAACAAGTTGTCCCCTCCAACAACAGAGAATGAGACATCCTCTCCCCAGCTCTCCAAACTCCCCTGGGTTTGGGTACCCATCATGCTAACCCCTTTCATCATCTCTCTTCAGACCCCAGCAGCACCTCTATACCCACCAATGCAGCCTGTAGTGACTGTCAGGACTCTTCCCTGCTTTGGGGGAGAACTCTGGAGACATGCTTCAACTTGCCAATAAATATTTGAAGTTGTTGAATACTGGCTCAGCAAGCAGGCTGTGAAAGAGTGGAGCTCAGTTTCTCTCCTGCGTTTAAGTCTCAGTGCCTGACTCTGAGCTAGGCCCTTGGGAAGGGATGGACTGGACCGGACCAGTTTGCACCCTTAGGGAAGCATGGCTTTGGGGGTGATCACAGGGCCTCTGAGAGTCACATGGAGCTTGCAAATAACCAAAGCCTCAGCCTTTCTCATTCTTCCTGCTGTGGGGTGGCTTCTCCAAGCCTGGCATATGTATCCACTAAAAATAATAGTTTCAAAATAGAAACTATTATTTTTAGTTTCATTTTTATATATTGCCACACATTTTTACAATGAGCATTTAAGATATTTATAATCAAATTGCTCATGATCACTGTTTTGCTCACCACTGACAGACGAGAGTGCTTATGCACTTATATTTCCCTGCTCACTTTCTCCCAACCGCACCATCACACCCATCCTCCCCTGGGCCTCCCAGCACCAGCAAAGAAAAATCCTTCCATGGAATTCTAAAGTGGAGTGCAGAGTGCCAGGAAATAGAAGTGAAATAGAAGCAAGCCCGGGTACCCGGGAGGGATATTGCAGATCCTGAGATGAAGACCGGCCCTAAATCCTTTCAGAGCTCAGCGACGATGCTGTGGAGGGAAAGATGAACAGGAAATGAATCTGGAAGGAGTGGCCACGAAAGAAAGCCTCCCAGCAGCACAGCAAGCCCTTCTGCTGCATTCCAGAGCAGAGGGCCACACTGAGGCAAAAGGGGCTTTTTTCTGTAGGAGCTTTTGGAGGCTAGGGCTGTGGACAATTAGTCTGATTGTTCGTGGACTCAGAACGCCGTCCTATGCGTTTTGTGGCTTCTCTGCCATCCCACAGGCCACAGTTCTGAGGTATCTGAGAGTCTTCTTTTCTTTTCACGTTAGTCACCTGAGCCCAGTCAGGTTTGCTCTAGCTTATTTTTCTCCTGCAAATCTGTGGCCTCTACACTGTAGAAGAGGCTTGTGGAATAAAGAGTTGAGGTCTTGGTGTATACACAGTTAGGTTATTAATTAGTTTTTCTAAACTTAAGCTTTACTTTCATAAAATAAAGATCGTGTAAATTCCTAAATAACACAGATGCTAAACAAATGAACTAAGGAGCACCAGCCTGGTCATATGGCCTGCCTCCTATGCTGCTACATTACTCAAAGGTCCCAAAGGAAGCCTTGCTCTTGAAATTTATGGAGCCTCAAGCAAGAATTCCAGAGGAATACAAGAATGCAAGGATATAATTCATCATAGAAAAGGCTGGGGTCCATCATGGTGACAATAACAGACTTAAATCCTGAGAATATTCAAAAAAAAGTTGAAAGTTTCAATGCTCACAACATATTTAAGGACAGAAAAAAAAGAAAGAAAGAAAGAAAGAAAGAAAGAAAGAAAGAAAGAAAGAAAGAAAGAAAGAAAGAAAGAAAGAAAGAAAGAAAAAGAAAGAGAGAAAGAGGAAAAGCAAGTCTTCTCCTTTCAGGTCAGGTTCCCTACATCCCTTTCCTCTCAACTTTTCCAAAATGCTGATGGGCAAAATAAAACAAAGAAAATGTGTTTCTACTCAACAAATGTTAAAATAAATATGTAATGATTTCTTGGTCAGAATTTTCCTTTCCAAGATAAAAATAATTTGAAGTCACATATGATAACTATTAATGTGGTTGATCTGAACTGTGAGGCATGATATTCTTCCCGCAATTAACAGGCTGGTGAGTGAGATGGAAAAGCAGCACTGGGGACGGGGCGGCTACCGGAAGTTGCTGCACCAGAGCTGGGCTCTGGCACCCAACTGGAGAGGGGCTATGCAGCCCTGCCTTTGCCGCCATTGAACCAGGGACCAAAAGCTTCCCAGTGGCAACTCCCTCTGTTTCCAACCTCGGTCCTTCTGTGGTGTGGGTTGTGCTGACTGCAGGCTTCCTAAAGACTGTGGTTACCACATTCAACAGTCCTTGGAGTTACTGTACTGCCTGTCATCTCTTTTTTTAAAATGCCTTCAACCACTCACTCTCCATCTGCCCTTCATGAAATGTCGACTTCAGATTCTGCCCAATTGAATATCATGTGCCATTAGCAATACTGGACATGATTCTTTGTACTCATCCATGGTGGCTGAGTGCTTGTGCTCTGGCAGGCACTTTGGGTCAATAAAGCTATTCCTTTCAATGAACTTAGAAGTCTAGTACAGGAGAAGAGCATCGATGCAAGAGATCCAGAAAGGGAAATAGGAAGACAGAACCATAGTGACACTGCAACATAACTGTAGGACAGAAGCACCTCAGAGGGAAAGCTGCAAAGCCAAGGTTGCATGGAATCATGAGGGGCCAGGGCTGAACACCAGCATCTTGCAGCAAGGTGAGGGGTGAAGAGGTTCTCCCAGAGCACAGCAGCAAACCCAGGATGCTGTTTCAGAGCCTGAATGGGTATATATGTAATTCAGGATTTTAAGTGGCTCTTATGCCATAGAGATAGAAACATACTTCTAATGATGACATATGAGTGTCCTGTATGAATAGAGTGAGATTCTACTTTTCTGATATAGGCATTTATTATTACATCACTCTTATTCCCACTTTTGTTATATTCCATACATCTGCATAGGATAAGCTTTCACCTTCATTAATTTTTTAATCTTTTATTTACTCCTAGGTATTTTATTGTTTTTGATGCTATTGTGAGTGGGAAGGTCTCCTTATATTCCCACTCACAGTAGCATCAAAAACAATAAAGTACCAACCCTAAGTGAAAAGAGCAATATAGGGGGGATCACTATATGAAGCTTCAAACTATATTACAGGAATATAGTCATAAAAACATCCTGGTACTGGCACAAAAACAGACTTGTAGACCAATGGAACAAAACTGAAGATTCAAACTTGAGCACACACAATTTCAGCACCTCATATTTGACAAAGGGGCCAAGAAGACTCAATGGAGAAAAGACATCATCTTCAGCAAATGGTGTTGGCAAAACTGGATCACCACTTGTAGAAGAATAAAACCAAACCCCTACCTCTTGCCCTGTACAAAAAATCAACTCCAAATGGATCAAAAACATCAACATGAAACCTGAAACTCTGAAGGTGATAGAAGAAAATGTTGGAAGCAACCTACAAGACATAGGCATAGGAGAAGAATTCCTAAATAAGACAGCAGCTGTACAGGAAGTGAGGTCAACAATTGACAAGTGGGAACTCATTAAACTCAAAAGCTTCTGTACAGTGAAAGAAACAATCAGAGAACTGAAGAGAAAACCCACAGAGTGGGAGGAAACCTTCACCAATGATACATCTGACAGAGCATTAACTTCCAGAATATATAAACTACTCAAAAAACAAAGAAGAAATCAAATGACTCACTCAAAAGATGGAGTAAAGAGCTGAACAGAAACTTCACAAATGAGGAAATAGAGATGGGTGAGAAACATCTTAAACATGTTCAATATCACTAATAATTAAGGAAATGCAAATTAAAACCACCTTAAGATATCATCTCACTCCAATAAGACTGGCTAGGATCAAGAAAACAAATGCTATCAAATGCTAGAGAGGTTGTGGGGAAAGGGGAACACTCATCCACTGCTGGTGGGAATGTAAACTCATACAACCACTATGGAAAGCAGCATGGAAAACCCTGGAAAGACTCAAAATGAGCTTTCCACCTGACCAAGCCATACCACTCCTGGGTATATACCCACAAGACTCATCCTACCACAGAGATACATACACAGCCATGTTCATTGCAGCTCTCTTCACAATAGCGCAGAGCTGGAACTAACCCAAATGCCCCTCAAACAATGAGTGGATAGAGAAAATGTGGTTCATCTACACAATGGAATTTCTATGCAGGTGTAAAGAAAGATGGCATCAGGAACTTTGAAGTTAAATGGATGGAGCTAGAAGATATTATGCTAAGTGAAGTAACACAGTTCCAGAAAAGCATTTGTGGTTGCTAATTGTAAGGCAAACTGAGCAACAACAGTGTTATATACCCCTTTCCCTGAAAGCATCTGTGCTCTTATAAACTAAATCCCTTAACAGGCTCTAGAATTAACCCACCACTTATTTTTAGACTTTGTAATCTTGGTGTATGGGTGGAGGATATGTAGGCATATTTTAGGGTAATATAAATTTAAAAAGAAAAATGTGAATCCTGAAATATGATATGGAAATGAAAGTTTGTGTTCAGATAAGTTTAGTAGAGGTGTGATGTAGTTATATGCATATGTTGAAGCAATAAGGATTGGAGGAACTACAACACCAGAGGAGGAATTGGGATAGGGAATGGACTGAAACAGTAAAGTTCCCCCAAGAACAATAATCCTGTGCTTTGAAAAACTTTGAAAAGAATCAGAAAAAGATACAGGGCAGGGATGGCAGGGTGCATGAACTTGGGTGGGGTGGGGTGGGGGGCATGGAAGGGGAGATGAGTCTAGATTGGAATGAGAAATGATGTATGAAATGCACAAAACATTCAATAAAAATGTTAAAGAATTATTTATTATTTTTGTTTTATGTGTTTGAGTATATTGCCTGCATGTATGTGAGTTCACCCATGCTGTGCAATGCCACAGAGGTCAGAAGAGGGTGTCAGATTCCCCTGGAACTGGAGTTAAAGATGGTTCTTAGCCACCATGTGGGTGCTGGGAATTGAACCCGGGTCCTCTGCAAGGGCAGTTGGTGCTCTTAACCTCTGAGCCATCTCTCTAGCTCCATTGTCTTCATTTCTTTTCAGAATATTGTTAATTCTCTTTTAACTTCTCCATTGACCTACTGGTTGCTTTGGAGCATGCTATTTAGTTTCCATGTATTTGTGTAGTCTCTCTTACCATTCTTATTGATTTCTACTTTTATTCTGTAGGCTCAGAGAAGATGTACAGGATTATTTCAATTAAAAATTATTGACTTGTTTGTAATATAACATAGGTTCATCTTAGGAGGCATCACATCACCTGATGAGGAGAATATGTTGTGAAATGGTGGAATGAAGCAGTCTATAAATGCCTACTACATTTTTTTGACCGTAATGCAGTTTCTTGTTGATTTCTGTCTGAATAATCTATCGATGACAACAAAGTATTGAAAGTTCATTTATCATTGTATCAGACCTAGTTCTCACTTTAGAGCTATTAATAATAACATTTGCCTGGCACATTTGGATTCTTTGTACTGGGGCCATATGTGCTTAGAATTGTTATATGGTTTGCCGAATTGCTCCCTCTATCACTGCAGAATGGTGTGCTTTGACAAGGTTTTGACCTGAAGTCTATGCCTTCTGCTCCCTTTGACTTCTTTTCCTGGGACACTTCTCCCATCTCTTTGTTCCCATCAGTTCACTGTGTGGTTCATTTTCTTGACTGCTGATTAATGTGGAAGGGCTGGCCACATGTGGTGCCATCCCAGGGCAGGAGGGAGGTGACAGGTACGTTTGCTTGATTTTCCAATTTGCTTGTCTAATGGATGCTTTTTGACTAGTGAATCTGTTTAAACACATAATTACCACTGATAATTAGGAATATAGGCCCTTCATTTTATTAATTACTTCTAATACTTTTATGTAGTCATTCTATTCAATCTTCCTTATGTCCATCTTTGTGGTTTGGTGGGTTTTTTTTCTGTCATTGTGGTTTTTGTGGGAATAAAGATCAATTATTTGATTGATTACCGTTCCTTCTCCACCTGCGCACCTGATTTTCCAGAAAGCTTCACCATCCTGCATGTTCTTAATGATGCTTCTTACTACCCCTTCACTTTCTGTGGCAGAACTGCCTTATAAAGGCAGTCTGATACTAATGAATTTCTTTAGGTTTTGTTAATCTGGAAAAGAAATGATTTCTATAAAGTAGCTTGCTGAGTACGGCATGCTTTGTTGGGATGCTGCCATTGCGAGACTTTGAATGCGAACATTGTTTTCTTCTTGTCTGTGAGGTTTTGCTGACAAATGGGCTGTTCTTCCAGTAGGATTCCCCTGTATGTGACTTGATCCTGTATTTGATGTTTTGGGAGCTCTTCTTGTCTTTAAGGACCCTTGAAAGTTTAACTATATAGCATGTATTAAAGAATACCTTTGTTGATAGAGGTGATTTTTAGTCCTATGAATCTTCCTACACATGGATGTTCATATCTGTTCTAGGGCTTGTGATATTTTCAGTTATTATTTTGTTAAATAAGTTTTCCAAATATTTTCTTCTTTTGTAGTGCCAAACACACACACACACACACACACACACACACACACACACACTCAAATATTCATTTAATGGTACCCTATAAGTCTCATGAGGCTTTTTTGTCAACTTGACATAAACCTAACATACCTGGGAATGGAGAACCACAGTTGAGGAGTTTTCTTCACCTGACTGGCCACTAGCATGCCTATGGTTCATTTATTGATGGCTGATTAATGTGGAAGGGCTGGCCATGTGTGGTACCATCCCAGGGCAAGAGGGAGGTGACAGGTACATAAGCAAACCAGCAAAGAAAAGCTGTGTTTCGGGGTCTCCTGTCTTGGGCTCCTCTCCAGGCTCCCTCCATGACAGACTGTGACAAGTAAGATGAAACACCCCCTTTCCTCTCCGAGTTGCTTTTTGTCTTGGTGTTTGTCACAACAATAGAAAGCAATCTAGGATATTCATTTCATAACATTCTGACTTAGTACAAGATTTATATAACTGTGCTTAGAAATTCACCCTTATGATCTGTTGAGTTTGTTGCTAAAGCTCTTGGATGTAGTTTGCTACTTCATCCATTGTGTATATTAGCTCCAATATTTGTGTTTGGTTATGTTGGATGATTTTTTTTTAACTCTGTTGACTTTCTTACTCAGATCAGAAAACATTCTCATAATGTTGAATTGCTTATTTTCATTTTCATTCTCTTGCATCTATCCCAGGTGTTAGATCATCATTTTTATTCCCTTTCATGCACTTACGGATTTTCTTTACTTTAGGGTCTGTTCCTGGAAAATTACTGTGCCATTGGACGTGTCCTTGTTCTAGGTCTGCACAGCTGGTCTCACATCTCGTCCTTCATGTACTGAGTAGTTTTTTTTTCAGCTAATACTGTTTGTGAGTGTGGATTGTGGGGTTTCAGTTGTGTAGCGATATTTTAGCTTTGCTTCTGAGTGGATACAGATGTAACCACCATGGGATATCCTCAGCTATAATTGACATGAGTGGGTTGTGTCGCTCTAATGGTTCATACTTCATATGTTTGTGAGGGTAGAGGGGCAGCTTGCAGTAGGCACGGGTTCCCACAGCTGTGCTACCTCAGGTCCTAGGGAAGAATGTTGATCAATACAACGACTGCAGCAAGGCCTCAGATGGGGGTGTTAGCATCTGAGGTGTGGGCCATGGGAAGCTATGCTCTCAGACCAGACCTGAGAAAGTGCCAGTTGTAGTTTGTCTGCAGAGGTCATCCACTGTGGTACCAGAAGTGGGGAGGTTTGGGAAATAGGTCTCTGGGTCCCAAGGTATGGCCTTGAGGTCCCCTTCCCACTGTGCTATTTAGATGCCATCTGTGCTTTTTAATGAGTAAACATTGCTAAGTGGGCTTGGATAATGACATCAGAGTTGTCTTTCAGGGACTAGTTGGGTTCATAAACTTAAAGCCTTTTGTGTAGATATTGTGGAGGGCCTATGGGGTACCAGGGATAGGAAGGCACAGCAGCTACCAGATCTGGGGATAGGGTGGATGCTAGCAGTTGCTCTGTTCCCAAGATTTCTCCACGCTCTTCAAAGGGTTGGATGTGATATGACCTCCTCCCTAGAACAAAGCAGCCAGATTAACTCTGGGAAGCTCCCAGATTGTGGTTTGAAGCTGATCAGGACTGTGGAAGTTTCTGGAAGTTGGGACTGACAGGCTGCTGTAACACTCCCTCAGTGCTCAGCTATGGATTTGTCTTAGTTTTTTTCCATAGAGGAGTTGGGTCCAGGACAACTCTTCTCAGTCACACGCATCCTCCTCTTCTGTGTTTTGTCTTATTCATATATCTTTAAAAAAAATTTTTTTTTAATTTAATTATTTTTTTATGTGTATGAATGTACTGTCTGCATTAGGTCGGTGCACACATGTCGTGCAATGCCTCAGAGGTCAGAAGAGGGCATTGGATTCCCCTGAGACTGGAGTTAAAGACAGTTCTCAGCCACCATGTGGGTGCTGGGGATCAAACCCGGGTCCTCTGAAAGAGCAGTCGGTGCTCTTAACTGCTAGGCCATCTCTCCAGCCCCATTATTCATATATCTTTACACCATCTGAATTACCCATCCTTTCTAGAGAGAAGAAAATGTATCTGCCTTGTTTAACCCTGGATCTCACACTTGAGCAGACAAGATACAGAATGCATCCCCATTGAGAACTGTGGGTCAGATGGAAAGTTTCTCCAAATGCAATGCTCAAAGAGCTTTGTGGGTTCCAGGACAATGTAGACAGAGGGATAATCAGCCCTTGCTGCTCACTGAGCTGAGCTTCTCTTGTCTGACTGTCTTCCTTGCAGTTCTACAGTCTTCTCATATTTGTGGCCACAATTACTTCACTATGCTTGATGAATTGCTACCCCTGGGGAAGGTCAAAGCATATTATGTTTTAGTAACCAAATATATGGCATAAAATACTGAAAACTGTACCCCCTTTGACCTTTGGAAGATGTCATACAAAAAGTCAGCATGAAAAGGCTTCTTGTTTGGGGAGCTTGCTAGCCTGGGTTTACCAGACCAAGTTCCCAATCAATATTAAATTATGTAGAAAACAAACCACTGCTCCATTTCAGAGCAGAATGTCTAGTCAGACCACAGTTAGGCAGTTCAGGTGCCATTGGACAGCTCAATCAGGCTGAAACCTCTGTTTAGAAGCCAAGATGATTACACACTGTCAAAAACCTCTTCAACTTTGTCTTCTTGAACATAAGAATTGGGCTCTTCCTTCAAAGGCATGAGACACAGCTTTTCAATCTTCCAATATGGACTGAAGACTCATGTCTCTCCAAGAGTCCTCCAAACCTTCACTGCCAGATGGGGACTGCAGAGACATCCAGCTTGTGGACTGAGCAATTACTGGGGTTTCAGCCTCTTCAGAATATAGACTGCCATTGTTGGACTACCCACGCTGTATCACAGACCAGTAGAGGAAGAGGAAGACAGGACGCAATGCTTACTGGACCTCATTTGGTGACCATGGGAAGGGAATACCCCAGTGTGGAGCACAAGGGCAGAACTGATGGTTGTTTGGTCTTGCCACGGAGGAGCCTTCAAACACTTCCTTATGGAAAACATGACATCTTTCAGCCTAATAAAGAAAAAAAAAAAGAAATTATAAGCTGAAGATGCTAAAACCTATGATGTCTTAATCTTGATATATCTGGCATGCATATATGCATATTTTGGAGTGATGCAAATTGGAAGGAACAGCAACAATAACAACAGCAACAACAAAAAGACTGGATCAAAGAACTGACTGAAACCAGTGAACTGCCTGAAACAGTAAACTTCTGCATCAAAAATTTTAAAAGAGACTGAGAAAAAGATGAAAAACATGTTTGAGTAAAGGACTCATCTCCAGGATGGATCAGAGAGCAAAGGACCCACTTCCAGAACGGATCAGAGAATAAAGGACCCACTTCTAGGATGGATCAGAGAGCAAAGGACTCGTCTCCAGGACGGATCAGAGAGTAAAAGACCCGCCTCCAGGATGGATCAGAGAGTAATGGACCCATCTCCAGGATGGATCAGAGAGAGAGAGAGAGAAAAAAAAAACCAGAATCAATAGAATGAATATCTATCTATCTATCTATCTATCTATCTATCTATCTATCTATCTATCTAAAGAGATCTGTGCCCTGGGTTACCCCCAGAGAAATCTCATTGTAGGAGTCTTCTATAGGACTGATAGTGTTTGGTGGGGATTTCTTATTTGCTTTTCCCATGTTGTTGATTTTTCTTTGTGCTTTTGGCATGTGGATTTGATTCCTTTTGTTTGTAACCTGATGTGAAATTCAAGTGTTTCTTCTTGTGAAAAAAAATCCCTATCTGTAACTCTCCAGGTACATCAATTCATGTCAATTCATGAAAAATAAGCAAAGATTATGGAACTGTCACTGGAGAGACTAAGGTAGTGTGAAAAGCAAATGTCATGTGGATCTCAAAATTGAAAAAGGATGAAATTATTGAAATTCAGATGTCTGTATTTGACAATAAATTCTGTACTACTGCAAAAAAAACATGTTTGGCAGAATGCATGAGCTCTGGTGGGGTGGGGGGCAAGGCAGGGCGAATGGGTCTTGATTTGATTGGGCAATGTTGTATGAAATGTGCAAAGGTTCGATAAAAACTGGCTTTAGAAAAAAATTTAAAAAGAACGGAGGTGAATAAACACCACCCCTCCAGGAAACAGAGGAACGGAAGAACTGCAGCTGAGGACTTAACTAGCTCATTCTAGCTGCCAAGGGAAGCTAATTCATAAATAATGAAAGGGAAAGTTGGAGTAAAATAAAAAGATAGAGATATAAAAAAAAAAAAAGAATTGGGCACTTACCAGCACAGCACTCTGATCTGTGAGACCCTCAGCCTTCCTTCTAGCACTGCACCCATCTCAACAGACATAGATAACCACCTTTATAAAATACATTGTATCCTATTTTTAGGTAAATTCAGGAATAATTGACAGGAAATAGCCAAGTGTCTGGAGTGCATAGTTTGCCATTTTGACACAGGTTGCTTGCCTGAGACAAACAATCAAGGTATAGAACTGGGGTCTCCTCCCAGAATACCTGAAAACTTGAAAATACCTCTTTCCCATGGCTCCTGCTATAATCCAGACTCTAGGAAACACAAGTTTTCTGTCTTTCAGGGTAATTCACACATTATTTAAAATATTTTATTTATTTATTTATTTATTCATTTATTTATTTGTATGAGTATATTTCCCACATGTATGTAAGCACACCTGTGTCCTACAGTGCCGAGAAATTCAGAAGAGGGCAGGATGCTGAATCTCCTGGAACTGGAGTTATGGTTTTAGCTGCCATGTGGGTGCTGGGAATTGAACCACTGAGCCCTCTCTCCAGCCCCATTCACAGGTTTTCTATATGGGATGTGTGCATCTTGCTTGCCTTATTCCTCCCATTATATTTTTTTTAGGTTATTTGTGTGGCAGAATATTTTGAAGGTTTGCAACTACTGTTACTGCTGTCTAAATGTTGCATGGTGGGTTATGTTATCCTAACTGGCAGGGGAGAATGACAGACAATCAGTGTGCTGGCTGTCCATGACTTAAGTGTTGGTAACAGGTTCAGTGACAGTCCTCCTCATAATTCTGTGTATTAAGAACTTGGTTACATGAATAAGCATAAAAAGAAACATCTTTTTCACATGTCTTGTGCTTAAACATTTTCTAAACTATAACAGGAATTCAATAAATAGTGACATAATTAATAACTCTATACTTCTAGCTAATCAAAGATGATTTAGTCATTTTTATATTGACCAGGGAAACTTTTCAATAATAAAATTTATAAATTCCACTGGGTGTGGTGACACATACCCTTAATCCCAGTGAAGGGAACAAGCAGATCGTCTGCAGTGACTCCATTTTAGGGGAGAACTCCATTCAGTGTTAGGATTACTTGGAGACATTGTTGTTGTGCAAAAAGTGCTAAACTAAGCAGCCAACTGGTGTTTACTCAACCCAACCCTTGAACCAGTGGTTTCGACAATACCAGGAGAGGAATGGGTCAGCAATAAGATAACAGGAGAAGAGACCATCTATCTCCTCTGCTCTTTGAGATAACACAGACCATAAAGGTCAGTTAATTAGAATAGCCTCCTGTAATAACTAACCCATGATCCACCAGGATATTGTTTTTGCCTTTAAATACCCTTGTTTAGATTTCCCCAGGGTTCCTCCCTTACCTGCGTGTAGTGAGGAAGCGTCCCGGTGCATCCGTTATCAATTGTTTTTGTTTTTCTAAATAAACTTCGTGAAAAGAATCTTTCTAGCTCATTGGTGTTCTGGTGGGACCCCCTCCCTGACTGGAACCTAACACCAACACTCAGAAGGCAGAGGCAGGTGGATCTCTGTGAGTTCAAGGCCACCCTGGTATACATAGTGAGTTCCAAGCCAGCTGGGGCTACAGAGAGACCCTGTCTCAAAAAAGCCCCCCCCCAAAGTTATACATTTCATTTTATTAGCTTTTTGGCTAATTATTCAATCTTATTCATTTTCAAAAATCTCTCTTGTTTCAACTGCTTCATTGGGGATAATGGAAGATCCTAATAATCTCTCCATCCTTGAAGAAAATAATATAATGCAGAAGAGCTAAGTTCGAATAAGAAGTTAAGCAGCTTTTACCTAAGCCAGAAGTTTTATATCACATGGGATATCTGATCGCTGTGGGCAGGGACTAGCATGGACTAATTCCAAAGGAATCCAGGACACAAATATTATATTATACAATCTAATTTTATTAATTCCCACAGAGGTTTATTCTATAATTCTAATAGTCCTGTCTTGTTCCTAGCCTAGCTCCCCAAGGCTTCTCACTACCACAACATTCTCTTAGCCCCTCTGGAAGCAACATAGGGAGTCTACGCTAGGGAGTTCCAAGAAGCCATCTGATTGGCTGAAGCAGATCTCTCTGTTGGGGTTCTGGGGCAGCTTCCAGGCAACCAGGTCAGGGCAGCTCCAAGGACCAGCAGGGCCAGCGGACACTTCAGCCAAACAGGTGTCACAGGGGCAACATGTCCAGTGTTCTCAGCTGAGAGGTTCACGGCAGCATCTCACAGCAGGTCCCCTGAGGGGAAGTGTAGACCATTTGCTCTCCCTGGCTTAAATAGGCCACAGCCAGGGCATGGAGAGTGTGCCCAGTTCCAGGTGCTCATTTTTGGCTGTGTCTGGGGTCCCCCATTCAGGACCAGGTGGATATCTTTCTATCTCAGTTCATACCCACGTGCTGGGAGGGGGGAGGACTTATCCAGCTCTGGTTACCTGGTTCTTGTGTCCATGCCACCTCTGGCCACCTAATCATTTGAGCACAGTCAGTCTTCGGGCTCTGTCAAGCCCCTCTGTGGCTGGCCTAGTGCTGAGTGCTTATCTTAAAGCAGCCCTGAGCTAAGTTTAACATTTCCTAATTTCTTTAAGGTTACAGCATTTCACACATTATCTACTGTTAGTTTAATCCTAACTACTTCTAATTCACACAACTTTCAGATGCTAATTATGCTCCTTACAGTGATACAGGTTGCAATAGATCAGAGGCAGGCTGGGTGACCAAATGGAGCCCAATTGGCTAGAGTCCCCACAGTGATGTCCTCAGACCACCACAACCTTTACTCACAGACTCAAACACCACCAAAATATAATTACTCTGCTTAGGCACCAACACCAGTCCATAAGGGGTTTTGGCAATGTGGCCACCTACTGCCCACAAGAACAATCCATCAGTATAGAAGTAATTTGTAATTTGGACTACTTGGTGGGAATAAATGAAAACTTATTGAGATTAATTAAAATAGAACGTGTTTGTAGACAATGTGGTCCTCACAGGAGCTCAAGAATCAAGAAATCAGAAGAGCTCTGTGACATAGCAGTCACAGGACAATCACAGCAGGCCTAGCTGAGGCAGCCAAGCCGAGTACTGTTCTTAGGTCTTTCTGTTGGGGAGGACATCCAGAAGGTCCACCAAGGTTGTCCCCTCAGGAGACCTCAGTTACTGCTCAGGTCCCAGAAAGCTAAGGAAATCTCTCCCAGGAGATCCTAACCTGACGTGGGGTGATGGTGATAGCCTGGATTTACCAATTTACAAAAGATATCACAGCACAAAGTACTAAGAGAAAGAAGAAACAGATGTTGAGAAACCACCAACAGCCCAGGCCCTGGGTCATTTCCAGCATGTGGGGAGGGGAGTCCATGGAAACAATGAACACAAGTAACACACTCTATGGATTTAGAGAAGAATACACTCCTGTTGCCTGAACTGGGACTAAACAAACACTAGAGGCTGTAGGCTTCCTGGGAAGAAGGGGCTGCACCTGTGAGGGGTCCTTCGTGGCACCTGCTCATCTTGAGTCACAGACCTCACTCAGACTGTTCTGGCAAGTGAAGTGGTGTCTGCCTTATCCTTGTGGTTCAGCGGCCTCCTCTCAGAAGCTGCACAAAAGCATTTTCCAGAGAAATGTCCCACCCATGGAGAGACATATTCAAATCAGCCTTTAGGGAAGACTAAGAAATTCACAGGGGGAAACTGCTGGAAGCTTTCTATGGAAAACTGAGCTGGACTTAAGCCTTAAAACATCTGTCACCTGTGATATTTCAAGACTAAGTTGAAGCATCTGAATATACATTTCAGAAATGTAGCTGAAACTGCCAGTGAAAATATTTTAAAAGCTATCACATTCCCAAACTGTCTCAATAAATCAACACATACTCTTGTCATCTTTCATGCATATGTTCTAAGTTTTAAGGAATTTTATGGCCTTTGAACATCTTTTATTCATTTTTTAGTATCTTGGTGTTAAACATAAATTATTTTTTTTCCCTTTGGAAGATCTCACACAGTGTGAGGCAGTATTAATGTGGAGAGAGTAAACAAATCCAAAACTCAAAGTGGCATTACCTGGCATAGTAGCAGGTCATGTTAAAGAGCCTCTATTTCAAGAGCTGTCATGACTTAAATACTAGATGAGACTAGCCATGTGCTCATGAGAAGATGGAAGTTTATATGCCCACAAAATAGCCCCACAGATGTACATTTTAGTTACTTTTTTGTTGCTGTAATAAAAACACCATGACCAAAGCGACTGAATAGAAGGAAGAGTTTATTTGGCTGAGGATCCCAGAGGGGTTAGAGTCCATAATGGTGGGAGAGGCCTGGTAACAGAACTGGCCAGAGCAGAAAGCTGAGCTCTCAAATCCTCAAACAGACATGGGAAGCAAAGAGAGACAGGAAATCTGGCAAAGCCTGCCCACAGTGGTGTGCTTCCTCCAGCCTCTTAAAATCTCCTAAAACAGCACCACCAAGTAGGGACTGTTAGGTCTGGGCTTCCCAGAATCCCAAGGGACACACAGATGCTCACTTCCTCCAGAGGCTGTCAATCTTCTGAATTCTTCCTCTGTACCTGAGGCCCCGCCCCACGGCTATAAATGGGTGGGCCCCAGTCACCATCTTGCCCCTGCCATGCTGCTCATGTGCTACCACGTGTCTGCAGGCAGCCCATGCTGGCAGTCCCACATGGACGGAAGTAAAGCATGTTCCTGGAGTGACTTAAGCCTCATGTGCCTTCTTATCTGGGGGCGGGGGGGGCACGGCCTTTTTATAACTTAACATTCTGGTGCCGTGAATGTCCTTTCCAGGTTTTTCTTGTTTCCAGACCTCTGAAGACCTGATTTTTGACCCCTACGGGTTCACTAACAGATGTTTTTTTTTTTTTTTCTCCTTCTTAACCAGGCTTCTGACAGCTGCGCCGGGCTTCTGATGGCCATGCCACCATCCTTCTGACCAGAGACCATTTTAAAATCCCTGGATTCATTCATACTCTGGCACTTAGACAGTGGCACATGGCTTCCCCTGCAATCTCTTCCCTTCAATGAGGCAGCCGAAATGCCTTTGGTATTGTCAGTTCTTTAATTATTGTATATATAATTCTGTTTTCCATTACTTGTTAAAGTATTTCAATAAGTTCATAGTTTTAGCACCAAAGGTGCAAGATGTCATCTCAGCCTTGGCAGTGCAATTAATCAGAATTGCATGTTTTAAATAATATTTCTAAGCTGGGCATGGTGGTGCATGCCTTTAATACTAACACTTGGGAGGCAGAGACCGGCAGTTCTCTGTGAGTTTGAGGCCAGCCTGGTCTACAGAGTGAGTTCCCGAACAGCTGGAGCTACAGGGAGACCCTGTCTCAAAAAGACTAAACATAGGGGGCTGGAGAGATGGCCTAGCGGTTAAGAGCACCGACTGCTCTTACAGAGGACCCGGATTTGATCCCAGCACCCACATGGCGGCTGAGAAGCATCTGTAACTCCAATTCCCGGGGAACTCCAGTTCCAGGGGAATCCGAGATCCTCTTCTGACCTCCGCGGCATTGCACTACACGGGTGCACAAACCTACATGTAGACAGTACATTCGCACACACACACACACACACACACACACACACACACACACACACACAAAGACTAAAAATAAATAAATAAATAATATTTCTAAAGGTGTTTTTTTCCCAATGTATTTGATTGTTCAGTACAAACACTAGGATAAAAATCTCTTGAAGGAATGTGTGGATACATGTGTGTATGTGTATAATATTGTTAAACAGCATATTAAGATCTGTCTGTTATTTAGATTGCAATGCATGTGCCTCTGCTCAGTACAACCTTTATAAAGTGTCATCACCAAATTTATTTATTAGAACCTTATTTATGAGTGTATGCATGAAGTACTGTTCACTTTTAAGAATTCTATAATGTAATTATGGCATATACAAGAAATTGTGTTCCACCTAGAAGGTACTATATACCTTGTTACTGCCTCAAGTGAAACAGACATATATAAATATTGAGTTACCCATACATACTAAAACTGTTTTATATATCTGTTATACTTTGCACATGTTACTTTTAATATTTTTAAGAGAAATTAAGCTTTACTTCCAACGACCACATGGACGGTCTGAATGTAACCAATTTGGGTGAGCCCTAAGTATTTCCTGTCTGCTGTTGGTGTGTGACAATGACCCCCCCTTCCTTTTCCTTCTCAAAGCTATAATTCAAAATCTGGGGACAAGTGACATGGCCTTCTGACATGGCCTTCATTTGAGAAGGTACTGGGTTTTTTTGTTTTTTGTTTTTATTTATTTCTGTATGTGTATCAATGTACTGTCTGCATACAAGTCTGTGCACCCGTGTCGTGCAATGCCGTGGAGGTCAGAAGAGTGTGTCAGATTCCCCTGGAACTGGAGTTCTCCTGGAATTGGAGTTTCAGACAGTTCTCGACCGCCATGTGGGTGCTCGGGATCGAACCCAGGTCCTCTGCAAGAGCAGTCGGCGCTCTTAACTGCTAGGCCATCTCTCCAGCCAGAGAAGGTACTGGTTTTAACCTCTTTATTATCTTGGGTTTGTTTCATGGGCTATGTTAGAACTTTTTTGCCTTTCATGGTTTAAATCCATTGTACTTTGAGTACCTAAATGACCTAATGTCAACTTGATACACCTGAGCTGAGAAACCTCAATAACTGCTTTCATTGGACTGGCCTGTGCCCATTGTGGGCAATGCCATTCTTGGCCAGATATTTCTATAGTGTATACAATAGACTGAACATGAGCCAGCAACACAAGCCAGTAAGTAGCATCCTTTCCTAGCCTGTGCTGCAGCTACTACCACCAGGCTCTTACCATGAGCTTTTATTATTAGTCAGAATACTTTGCCACAGCAATTAAGAATTTATTGAGAGTGTTTAAGTCAATGTTCGAGCTTTACTTAGCAGTTATATGGTAATTAAAGTGCCAAATTCATTAAAATAATCCTCTTGGAGGTTTAACAACCACACTTAAAGCTCCAGTCTGATTTGGCAAGAGGGATTTGAAGGGACAATATTTTGACCTCTGAGGTCGACTTGGGTCCTGGGGTCCTGCGCTGGCACCTTTGTACATGTCCTGTGGCAGTGAGTCACCAGTCATCCCAGGCCAGGGAGGTCTTGGAGATTCACTTAAAAGGACTTCATCTGGCCAGTGTCCAGTCTAGGAAGGAAAGACCATATAGAGGAGAAACTCCTCATGCTTCAAAGGGAAGCTCTGGTCAAGCAAGGCCTGACTTTGTTCTCAAATAGATGGAACTGGTGAAGAGAGCCAGGTGCAAGGCCTGAGTGACCCCCTAAGGACCAGAACCTCAACTGACCTTAACACCAAAGCTAATTTCATTCATTGGAGCTGTGTGGTTTAATAATCTGAGAGAAAATGAAATAACATTACCAGAAAGATAGGTGAGAGACCTACTGTGCCAAGTTAGGAACCTACTGTGTCATGCTAGAAAATATCTCAGAGATAGGTGACAGATTTAATGTGCCATGCCAGAAAATACCACCTTTTATATTCTCATGGTTATGTTGGCTCTCATTCTGGAGCCCTGTGTATTAAATCTTGCCCTCATGCTAGAGTTCTGTGTACTAAACTTTTTTCCAATTCCTCAAACCAAGGTACAGGTCCTCTCTTCCTCTGCAGATGCTAGACAGGGACCCTCCAATTGCTAATGCACCCAGAAGCGCCCCCCCTGTTGGTACTGTGAAGTCCCTGCATTGGTATACTCACATAAGACTCAACCAGCTTTTCTTTTCACTTGCAGAGAAAATATCCACTAAGTACTGGCTACTGTCGATCTGGACCATAACCACCAGGCAGAGCACCCAGAGCAGCCAGAATGGGAAACCAGATTCTAACCCTCCAGCCTGACAGCCATTCCCCCAAGACTTCACCCCCTCAGCTCTGAAGCAGATACAGAAGAGAGAACAGCATCCCATTTCCTTATCATAAGCAAAAGGCTGGAATGTTAGGTCTGGGCTTCCCAGAATCCCAAGGGGCACACAGATTCCCCACTTCCTCCAGAGGCTGTCAATCTTCTGACCTCTTCCTCTGTGCCTGAGGCCCTGCCCCATGGCCATAAATGGGTGGCCCCAGTCACCATCTTGCCTGCTGCTCATGTTGCACCATGTGTCTGCAGGCAGCCTGCGCTGGCAGTCCCACAGGGAAGTAAAACATGTTCCTGGAGTGACTTAAGCCTCATGTGCCTTTTTATCTGGGGGCTGGGGGTGTGTGGCCTTTTTATAACCTAACAGGGAGGGACAAAATGTCCAAATACTTGGGGCCTATGAGGAACATTCTCATTCAAACCACCACATTCCACATCCTGGCCTCCATAGGCTCAAGACAATATAAAATGTAAAATGTATTTAGTTCACCTTTAAAAGTCCCCATAGTCATTTCTAGTCTCAACACTATTAAAAAAATCCAGAGTCCAAAATCTCTTCTGAGACTCAAGGCAATCTCTTAACTGAAAGGCCCTGTAAAATCACAAAACAAATTACATATTCCTCCTTCCCCCATGTACAATGGAATCAAAGACACATTCCCATTTCAAAAAGGAGGAATAGGAACATGCAGAAGAAATGCTAGCCCCAAACGACCAGAACTCACCAGGGAAAACACCAAATCCCACAGTTCTGTGTCTAGGGTCTGGGACTTCACTTCCAAAGGGTGGCTCAGTCCCTCCAGCTTTTCTGCATGCAAAATACATCTCTCTCTTGAGTTGGTACTCTCTCTTTATGCAGGGCTCCTTGGTAGGTATCTTATGATGCTGGCATCTTGAGCATCTTGAGATCTCTCCTTCCAACCAGGTTTCACCTACACAGCTTCATGTGATGGCCTGCCAGGGCCTCTAGCCTACCGGGGCCTTCTTTGTGCAGGGATGCCCCTGCTGCATATTGTTTGGTCTTGGAAGCTCTCTGGAAACCATGGAGGAAGAATGATGACACCTCCACTCTTGTATCTTTCAGCCCTTTAAAGCCAGCACCACACAAACAACACCACCAAGCTTAGTGGCAGGTGGGGGATGGACCCTAGCCTCCTTCCTCCATATCAGCAGCTTTGCTATGCTATAATTTTCTATGAGCAGAAAACTCTTCTGGCATTTTCTTTTCACAAGTTTAAGCCTTAGCTGGGTATGGCCTTGACCTGAAGATACTCTTTACATTGTTTAAATGCAAATCGCTAGGACCCTCTCTAATGACTCTAATCTCCTTATCAAAGAAAGCCTCCCCTTCAGCACAAGACTTAGCTCCGACATTAAACTTCCTAGTGTGCTTTTGTAATCCAAACTGTATATTCTGCATTTCTTTCTAAAGCCGGGAGTCAGAGACAGCTGTGCCTATGTGTGCATGTATGAATGTGGGGGGGGGCACATATGTGTGGGCTCACATGTGAGCATGTGTGTTCATGTACCCATGTTTGCACATGGGTATGTGAGCATGCAAGTTTGCACATGTGTGGGGGCCTTTCTTGCCATTTAAGAGCTCACTTAAGTCTCTGTCTTGACACCCACTTTCATTCTGCTTTTTTTTTTTTTGGTCTTTTTGGGGTAGGGTCTCCCTGTAGTCTTAGCTGGCCTGGAACTCTTTATGTAGACCAGGCTGCCTTCTGAGTGCTGGGATTAAAGGAGTGAGCCACCAAGTCCAGATCTGCTTATTTTTTATAGTATTGGTCTAGTGTTGACTCTACAAGACCTCCCTGCTTTCCATTGGGTATGGTCAGGCAGCAGCTACGCGACCCTGTGAAGTCTCCTTGGGGCAGGAACCTTTCCCATTCTGTAACTGAAGCTCAAGCCTTTCTACCCACTGGGCAGCTGAATTAGGTACTTTTTTCATTGCTGTGACAAAAGCAACTTGAGGAAAGAAGTGTTTATTTTGGCTCACAGATGAGGGTACAGTCCATCATGGGGAAGAAGGATGGTGGCAAGGGTGGGAAGCAGCTGGTCACATTTTAGCTGGTCACATTTATTCCTTGGCCAATAGCAGAAAGGTGAGAGCTGGTGCTCAGATCCAGGACCCCAGCCCATGGAGTGCTGCTATCCACATTTACGGTGGTTCCCACCTCAGTGAACCCAAATCTAGAGGCACTCATAGACATACCCTGAGGCTCAACTCCTAGGTGATTCTAAAGCCTGTCAAGCAGACAACGTACATTAACTATTGTTAGGTTATAAAAAAGGGCCGTGTATTCCCAGCCCCAGCCCCCAGATAAAAAAGCACATGAGGCTTAAGTCACACCAGGAATAAGATTTACTTCTATGTGGAATTACCAGCAAGGGCTGCCTGCAAGGGCTGTCTGCAGACTCGTGGTGGAACCAGACAGCATGGCAGGGAGAGAGAGAGAGAGAGAGAGAGAGAGAGAGAGAGAGAGAGAGAGAGAGAAAGATGGGCCTGGGGCCCACCCACTGATAGCCAGGGGGCGGGGCCTCAGGTACAGAGGAAGTGGTCAGAAGACTGACAGCCTCTGGAGGAAGTGGGCATCTGTGTCCCTTGGGATTCTGGGAAGCCCATACCTAACAACTACCACAAGAGGGAAATTGGTAGAACAAAAGGACCAAATTCAACCTGAAACGCAACGCATGAACATATTCTGCAAAGGCTGGGTTAGTGCTTCACTCTGGCTGACTCTCAACTTAATGCAGTGTGCTGGCGGATAATTCATGTAGTCAAGCTCTACTCATTTGGCTTCAAGGCAAGACTGAGTAAATCAGGAAACCATCAGATGAAGTCAGAACTGGTGTGTGGGAAGTCTAAGTGCCTGGAACACTAAGTGCAGAGTGAGCTTTTGTAGGGTTGGACTCATGTGGTGGGTACCTCTCTAGGGTGAGTCTGGGGACAGCGGTCTTTGCAAAGCCTCTCTGAACACTTATCACCTCCAGAAAAACGTCCATTGCTGACATGCTACAGTTTTATTGTTGAGTGTTAGAAAATAGTGTTAGATTACAGGATGAAGAAATGTAAATGAAATCACATGAAACGAGAACTAAGAGTGCCCTGGCAAGTTTGTCTTGGGAATGTGTGTGTGGGGGGGGGAGTGTTTCCTAGCACAAAGCTTACAGCCACGGAGTAGTCCTCAAGTGGGAAGGCAAGTCTGAGAAGGGCCACATTCATGACCGTTCTGTGAACATGGCTGGTTTTTTTTTTTTAACACCCACAATTGAAGGATTTGTTTTGCTCTATCTATGTGAACTCTGTTCCACATCAAACCTGGTGAAGTGTTTGGTCACGGGATACAATTCTAGCTGTCCTGGTAACAGGGTGCCATCCCAGCCACCCCATGTCTCGTGGGCAATGTGTAAATCTGATATGGAGCCTCTTCTAAAGAAAGAAGCAGCCTCAGTGGGATTACAAAAAGAGAGAGAGAGGGGCTGGAGGAAAATCCCTGCTTTCCCGGCCAGTCTTCTAATCACCCTGGTAACCTTCACTTTGAAACACTGCTAATGTCAATTCAATCTTGGGTTCCTTAAAACAAAAATAAATAAAAATAAAGCTTTAAATACTTTCCAGCTGAGCACTTCCTGCTTAGTAGGGTGCTATGATGAAGGCCATCTGCTCACTGGGTGACTGAGAGCTGCTGATGGCCCTGCGTGTGATCAAGGACACTCTAGTGGTCTACAGACACACACCCTGGGGTTGTAGGATGCCCTTGGCTGTGTTGTGGAGTCCCATCAGGGCAGAACTGTTTACTTTTAAAGTGTGTCCAGCATTGAGAATTCACTGGAGACCAATTTTGAGAAACAGCCTTTTCCCAGTAAAGTTGACTTTATTCCCAGCTGAGGCATTAGAGAGGTCCCAGGGTGGAAAAGCCACCATCCACATGGGCAGACATGTGAATTTGAACTCCAACCTGTGGCAGCACAGTCCAGTACAAGCATCTATCACTCAGAAGCAATGCCAGCTACGTAACACCCTGACAGCAGTCTGGGTATGTTTCTCTCCCTTGACTGTGCGGAGGGAGAACATGTCCAGAGCGCAGCTGCTCTCTGGGCAGTAGTTTGTTCCATGTCCACCTGTGATTACATTTTGTAGCCATTATGGGATATGCTTTGGAAGGGGCCTTGAGAATAAGAAATTAAAGGCTGTTTCTGGAATGAGCCTCAGCAGAAAGGAGGCTGTGGTCTGTCAGCCCCAGAGGCCCAGGCTGCAGAGGTGGGAAGCTCCTCAATGGGGACAGATGGCAGACAAGACCAGTGATCTTGAAAGGGCATATGGGAGCTGCTGTTGGACTCACAAAGGGTCCTTCATGCCCCACTGGGTCATTTCTACAAAGCTCTTCCTACACAGACCCTTACAACCAGAACACTGTGGGTGGGTCCCAGCTTCTCTGCAGAGGAGTCTTAAGGTAGGATGTCACCTTGCCCTGTGAGGGAGAGTAGGAGCCACCAAACACAGATCGTTTCTTCTTTATCTGGAATGAGGACTTCAGACGTGTGATTTTATTTTCATCAAAATTTCTTTACTATAAATGTTTAATTAAGAACACATATTGAATTAATTCCTCAAATGCCAATTATGTTTTGTAATAAAAATTAATCTGCAAACTTTTGAAATAGTTCGAATCATTTACACTTTGTTTAATTCACATCAAGAAGGTAGAATCCATTTCAGTATTTAGGGACAGCATATTTACAGGGGTGAAAGTCCCTCAAACAAAGACATAAGCTTGGATAAGATCAGAGGTCACAAAGGCCTGGGACCAGGCAGAGAAGTGGACTGTCTGTCCTAACAGATTTAGGAGCATACATTCACTTTTCTCAAGATATTTTGATACTTTGTAATATACAAGAATAAGATTTTGACTTAGTTGGTTTCTCCTTCAAGTTTAAAATATCTTAAGGAGCTGGGTGTGGTAGCACATTCCTTTAATCCTAGCACTTGGGAGACAGAGGCAGGCAGGTCTCTGTGAGTTCAAGGCCAGCCTGGTCTACATAGTGAACTCCAGACCAGCTGGGATTAAAGGGAGACCCTGTCTCAAAGGACAAAAATCTTCCTAATCCCAGTTGGCGGGGGGGGGGGTGCTCTTTAGCCCATGCCCTGGTACCTGCACTTCAGCTGGTCTCAGGAGATCTCGGCAAAAACAAAAATATCTTAAGGAAAAGAAATGACAGGGGTTCCCACCGACCATTCCTGTGACCTCAGTGATACGCACTCTCCAGTTCACTTGGAGTTAAATTCCTTTCCATGTTGCCTGTCCCAGGTTGCTGGCTCATCTCCTCCTGCCAGGTCTGCAAGGACCCCTGGCTTTCCTGCCAGGAGCTCCCTTCTGTGTCACTCTCTGTCCCATGCTTACACTCTCTACATTTCTACTACAGCACCTGACATTGCTTTATAGTTCTGACATCTTGCTCAGACAGAAAAGAAACTCCACAGTAACAGAGATCTTGACTTGTTATATCATTGTTTCCTGGAAAGAAATATAAATTTATTTAATGGAATTAATGATGAACTCATTAATAAATAAGAGAATATATTTTAGCACAAGGGGATAGGATTTTTTTTTTAAAGGCGTGTGCCACCATGCCCGGCATTTATTTATTTATGTATGTGTATCAATGTACTGTCTGCATGCAAGTTTGTGCACCTGTGTTATTCAATGCTGTGGAGGTCAGAAGAGGGTGTCGGATTCCCCTGGAACTGGAATTCTCCTGGAATTGGAGTTTCGGGTGGTTCTCAGCCACCATGTGGGTGCTGGGGATCGAACCTGGGTCCTCTGTAAGAGTGGTCGGCACTCTTAACAGCTAGGCCCTCTCTCCAGCCCGGGGATGGGATTTGTGAGCAGTACAGGATGATTTGTGCTGAAGAACTTTACTTTAGATTCTCTTTCTTTGGGGGGGGAGTGGGGGTTTACAACAGGATTTTTTTTCCTCTTTTGTTTATTTTTCTTTAAGGGATTCTACAATATAATAGCACAGTTGTTTTCAGATAACATTGACGTTACTCAGTTTGCCATACAATTAGGTAACTGGTGCATTTTTTTTTTTTGGAGTGAGCCAAATTATTAAGCTTAAGCAATGAATGTAAGTAACATTCATGTAAAAACAATTTTCAAGTATCTATGTCCAAATTTTGAACAACCCAAGGTTCCCATAGTTCAGTTGGAGAAGCTTGTATGCACAAGCATGTTGATCAAATAGGAGTCCAGTCTATATTGCTGTAGTCTCATGATTCACCCCTATCTCTCCACAGCCCTTACATTCTACCATGCCTCCTCTTCTGCAAGTTGTTCCCTAGGCTTTGGGAAAGGGGCACAAATGAGTGAGAAGCAAAACAGTCTATTTTCTCTGGAGATGTCATTTTGGACTCTAGTCTGTTCAGGTTGATCCCCTTCATGGGTTGACAGCTTATCCAGGGATACCTTTTTAATCCTATTAACAAAGCACAAGCAATTAGATGTATAGGCATTTAAGCAGTACTAATTATTATGGCAAACTAAGCTGTGAGCATAGACACAGATGCTTGGATGGTATGCTAAATCCACAAACTGTGGTTTCTCTATAAAGGGTGACAAGTTCTTATTGTGGCTTATAACATCTCCTAACCACTAGAGGGCATAAGCTTGTGGCATCCTCTGTGAGTTATTCCTACAAGGAGAGAGCTAATAGCCAATTAGATTTGGGATCTACATAGACACATGACTGCCACTGTTGCATAGTATCTCCAGGCAGTTGAGGTGAAGCTATACTGATGGAGGAGTCTTGCTTGTCTCAAGGAGAACAATATTTTGCTAAATTGCTTTAGTGGCCTTTGGTAACACTCTCTGGCATTTCAGAGGCCAGTGATACATTAGCAAGTGATGTCTCAAAATATTTTTTTCATGCTCACACCAGGTCTTCGACAACAGGGACTTACCACCTTTCTCCTTGCGTATATCCTACTTATAGGCAAAAGGCCTTTATAATTTTGGGGGCTTGGATCCCCTAGCTAATATCTCCTAGGCAGAATAGTTCATTGCTGATATTAGAGCTTCCCTGTACTAATATATTTTGCTTAATTACACAGCTTATAAAGACTTAACTATTGAATTTGACTCTAAATAGAGAATTATCCTTTCACAGTTCCTATGCCTATCAATTAAAAAAGGGTAGTTATACCTGTTTTATAAGAAATTACCACTATAACAGTTGGCTCTAATTTACAGTTAGGGAATGACTTCAATACCATCATGTTTTTCTTTTTCCTATAAAGGGGAGAGGTAGGAAGGTTTCTCAGCATCTGGAAGGTAAACTTCATTAGGGCCCATTATAAACAGTTAATCCCAATAGAATTCAGAGAGATGCTCAGTGTCTGTGACTCAGGCAGTCTGAAGTTCCTCTTTCTTTAATGTTCAGATGGGTCAGCCTCTCTGCTGGCATTTCCCAGTCCATCCTGCACAGCCAAAACTTTACATTTTCAGGCATTTAGATTGGTGTTTTTACCTATGGGAACATACAAATCTCCTCCCATTGTTAGTTTCAAGATCTCAAAATTGAAAATTTATCAATAGGCTTGGAACACAAAGATTTCCATTTGTATCCCAGAAGGGATACTACCCCACCTCCCACCCCCCTCTTTTTGTTTTTTAAATTTTTATGTTTTGACCTATAGATGCCTAAGTTGTATTACACATACCCATAAACAGGAGCCAAGGCATAAGTTTTCATTAAATTCACCCAAACTGTTTATCATTGACTGTATGCTACTTATTTGGGAAGTAAACTTAAACTTAATTCCTTTAAATTGTCCTACAAGTAAAAGAAAGTGTTACAATGCAATATTGTATAACTCAGAAAAATATAGTGTGATGGTTAATCCTGGGTGTCAACTTGACTGGACTAAGGAATAAATAAGAGAAAAAGGATCTTTGGATTGGACTACCTCAACCCGGATGGCCCATCCCAAATGTGGGTGTTACCTTCTGCTGGCAGGCAGTATAAAAGGCCATGGCAGAAGAAGCTGGACCCTTTTATCCTGCGGCTTGCCTCTCTCGTCTCGTGAGTTTGTCTTGCTGCTGTGATCAACTCTTCGGATCCCAGCACGTACTGAGACCAGCAGAACTCCTGGAATCCATCGGGCCTTCAGCACCAGATTGGGACTACTGAGACATCCAGCCTTGCAGACTGAGCAGTTCCCTGGATTTTCAGCCTCTCCAGTGTGGCATGTCTACTGTTGGACTCCTTGAACTCTGTCATGTGAGCAAATCAATAAATTGTATATAGCTATACATTCATCCTGTTGCTTCTGTTTCTTTAGAGAACTCTGACTAATACAGATTTTGGTACCAGGAGTGGTTCTAGAGAAACAGAATTGAAATGATGATTTTTTTTGTGGGCTTGGTAGCCTCTGGAGCCAGCTCTCCAACCCAATGAAGCCTAGAGTTACTGAAGGCACTCCTGGTGGCATGAAGATGAATGATAATCCTTGGTGCAGATTATTTGATGTAATTATGAAGACAGATCCATTTGACTCACCTAACCCGCCTCTTGTGAGAAGCAAGGAATTTAGCAACTCTCTATATAAAACGTTTGAGAAATTGCAGAAAAATAAGGAAAATAATGATGCTGCCTGGTTGCTCCCAGCATCTCTGGATAAAGTGATAGAGGAAAATAAGGAGCTCAATGATAAAATTAACCAGCTCCAGATTCGAAACAATAGCTTAAAAGTTTTCAAGTGTGCTCTGGAAGAGCATCTTCTCTCCAGCAGCCAAAGAGCTAAAGCAGCAGAAAAATCAAGCTGCAGCCCTTGTTATACTTTTGGCTGATTTACAACGCAAATTTAATTCCCAGCCATGAACAGGTTCAGCACTCAAAGTGAGAGCACTGGTGGGGAAAGTGTGGAACCCTGAAACTTGGGATGGAGATGTGTAGGAGAACTACGATGATGAGGATTTTGAACCCTCGGATTCTGAGGGATTTTCTTTATCTGAGGAATTAATCTCCCCACCCTCAGCAGAGAATCCACACCCTGCAAATTCCTCCTCCCCACCCTTGCCTGAGGAAACTAATCTCCCCCTCCCAGTGGGAGCTAATGTCCCTCAGGGCCCAACAATTGTTGCCTCTAGACCTATAACCAGATTGAAGGCTAAGCAAGCCCCTCAAGGTGAGATAGAAAGTGTGGTCCACGAGGAGGTGTGCTACACCACTAAAGAAATTAATGAGTTTGCCGATTCATTCCAGCAGAAGCCTAAGGAATATGTGTGGAAATGGATTTAAAGGGTGTGTGATAATGGTGGAAAGAATATAAAATTGGATCAGACTGAGTTTATCGATATGAACCCAGTTAGTAGAGATTCTAGGTTTAACATGGAAGCTCGAGTGGTTAAAAAAGGTGTTAAAAGGATGGGTGTGGTGGTGCACGCCTTTAATCCTAGCACTTGGGAGGCAGAGGCAGGTGGATCTTTGTGAGTTCAAGGCCAGCCTGGTCTACAGAGCAAGTTCCAGGACAGCTGGGGCTACAGGGAGACCCTGTCTCAAAAAGACCAAAAAAAGTAAAAAACAAAAGTTTATTTGAATGGTTGGCTGATGTATTTATTAAAACATGGCCTACTAACAATGAGTTAGAGATGCCTGATATTCCTTGGCTTAGTATTGATGAAGGGATTGTGAGGGTCAGGCAGATGGGCATGCTCGAGTGGATTCAAAGTGTAAAACCACATTCTCCACTATATGAGGACCCAGACTTTTTGAGGCCTATTGGATACTGGTTCTGAGTTGACACTGATCCCAGGAGACCCTAAAAAGCATTGTGGCCCTCCAGTTAAAGTAGGGGCCTATGGAGGTCAGGGGATAAATGGAGTTTTGGCTGAAGTCTGACTCACA
Organism: Rhizomys pruinosus; assembly: GCA_009823505.1. NCBI lineage: Eukaryota > Metazoa > Chordata > Mammalia > Rodentia > Spalacidae > Rhizomys > Rhizomys pruinosus. The sequence goes on along the minus strand of VZQC01003744.1, from coordinate 2,142,351 downwards.
GTGGGCCCAGTGGGTCCCAGAACTCATCCTGTGGTTATTTCCTCAGTCCCAGAATGTATAATTGGGATAGATATAATTAGAAATTGGCAGAATCCTCACATTGGTTCCCTGACCTGTGGAG